>JAPZAG010000611.1:0-11217 GCA_027475135.1 Bactrocera correcta
TTAGGTATAAAGTCGATTTTGTTCAATATACTCATTTAGCAATCGTCAAATCATTAGTTTAACATATTTAAGTTAATAAACCTTCTTTAACGCACTGAAGTCTACATTAAGCCTTAACGGTATAACTGCACTGCATTTAGAAGAATTCCGTTATCTTATATTAAGGTATAAATTCGACTTTCTTGTATGTACTCATTTAGCAAGCGATATCAAAATGCTTCAAATTATTAGTTTAATATATTTAAAATAATTTACCTTCTTTAACGTATTGAAGTTGATACAAAGCCATGGCGGCATAATGACAATATATTTGGAAGAATTCCGTAGTCTTATATTTAGGTATAAATTCGATTTTCTTGTATATACATATTTGGCAAGCGATATCGAAATGCTTCAAATCATAAGTTTAACATATTTAAGTTAATTAACTTTATTTAACGTATTGAAGTTGATATAAAGCCATAACGGCAGTGCATTTGGAAGTATTCCGTAATCTTATATTTAGGTATAAAGTCGATTTTCTTTTATATACACATTTAGATATCGATATCGAAATGCTTCAAATCATTAGTTTAACATATTAAGTTAATAAACATTCTTTAACTCACTGAAGTCTACATAAAGCCTTAACGTCATAACGGCAGTGCATTTAGAAGAATTCCGTAATGTTATAATTTTATACTTAGGTATAAATTCGATTTTCTTGTATTTGCACATTTAGCAATCGATAACGAAAATCTTCAAATCATTAGTTTAACATATTTGAGTTAATAAACCTTCTTTAACGCACTGAAGTCTACATAAAGCCTTAACGGTATAACAGCACTGCATTTAGAAGAATTCCGTTATCTTATATTTAGGTATGAATACGACTTCCTTGTATATATTCATTTAGCAAGCGATATCAAAATGCTTCAAACCATTAGTTTAATATATTTAAAAGAATTTACCTTCTTTAACGTATTGAAGTTGATACAAAGCCATGGCGGCATAATGACAATATATTTGGAAGAATTCCGTAGTCTTATATTTAGGTATAAATTCGATTTTCTTGTATATACATATTTGGCAAGCGATATCGAAATGCTTCAAACCATTAATTTAACATATTTAAGATTATTAACCTTCTTTAACGTATTGAAGTTGATACAAAGCCATGGCGGCATAACGACAGTACAGTATTTACACATTTAGCAATCGATATCGAAATGCTTCAAACCATTAGCTTATCATATTTAAATAATTAACCTTCTTTACAGAAGCCATAACGGCATAACGGTAGTATATTTGGGTAATTTCCGTAATCTTATATTTAGGAATAAAGTCGATTTTCTTTTATATACACATTTAGATATCGATATCGAAATGCTTCAAATCATTAGTTTAACATATTAAGTTAATAAACATTCTTTAACTCACTGAAGCCTACATAAAGCCTTAACGTCATAACGGCAGTGCATTTAAAAGAATTCCGTAGTCTTATATTTAGGTATAAAGTCGATTTTCTTGTATATACACATTTAGCAATCGATGCCAAAATGCTTCACATCATTAGTTTAACAGATTTTAGTTAATTAATCCTCTTTATCTTACTGAAGTCTACAAAAGCCTTAACGGCATAACGGCAGTGCATTTGGAAGAGTTCCGTAATCTTATATTTAGGTATAAAGTCGATTTTGTTCAATACACGCATTTAGCAATCGATATCGAAATGCTTCAAATCATTAGTTTAACATATTTCAGTTAATAAACCTTCTTTAACGCATTGAAGTCTACAGAAAGCCTTAACTGTATAACTGCACTGCATTTAGAAGAATGCCGTTATCTTATATTTAGGTATAAATTCGATATTCTTGTATATACTCATTTAGCAAGCGATATCAAAATGCTTCAAATCATTAGTTTAACTTATTTAAGTTAATTAACCTTCTTTAATGAATTGAAGTTGACATAAAGCCATGGCGGCAAAACGACAGTACATTTGGAAGAATTCCGTATTCTTATATTTAGGTATAAATTCGATTTTCTTGTATATACACATTTAGCAATCGATATCGAAATGCTTCAAATCATTAGTTTAACATATTTAAGTTAATAAACCTTCTTTAACGCACTGAAGTCTACATAAAGCCTTAACGGCATAACTCCACTGCATTTAGAAGAATTCCGTTATCTTAAATTTAGGTGTGAATTCGATTTTCTTGTATATACATATTTGGCAAGCGATACCGAAATGCTTCAAATCATTAGTTTAACATATTTAAGTTAATTAATCTTCTTTAACGTATTGAAGTTGATATAAAGCCATAACGGCAGTGCAATTGGAAGAATTCCGTAATCTTATATTTAGGTATAAAGTCGATTTTCTTTTATATGCACAATTAGATATCGATATCGAAATGCTTCAAATCAATAGTTTAACATATTAAGTTAATAAACATTTTTTAGCTTACTAAAGTCTACATAAAGCCTTAACGGTATAACGGCAGTGCATTTAGAAGAATTCCGTAATATTATAATTTTATATTTAGGTATAAAGTCGATTTTCTTGTATTTGCACATTTAGCAATCGATATCGAAATGCTTCAACTCATTAGTTTAACATATTTAAGTTAATAAACCTTCTTTAACGATCTGAAGTTGGCATAACGGCAGTGGATGTAGAAGAATTCCGTAATCTTATATTTAGGTATAAAGTCGATTTTCTTGTATATACATATTTAGCTATCGTTATCGAAATGCTTCAAATCATTTGTTTAATATATTAAGATAATAAACATTTTTTAGCTTACTAAAGTCTACATAAAGCCTAAACGGTATAACGGCAGTGCATTTAGAAGAATTCCGTAATGTTATAATTTTATATTTAGGTATAAAGTCGATTTTCTTGTATTTGCACATTTAGCAATCGATATCGAAATGCTTCAAACCATTAGATTAACATATTTAAATAATTAACCTTCTTTACAGAAGTAATAACGGCATAACGGCAGTATATTTGGGCAATTTTCGTAATCTTTTATTTAGGTATTAAATCGATTTTCTTGTATATACACATTTAGCAATCGATATCGAAATGCTTCAACTCATTAGTTTAACATATTTAAGTTAATAAACCTTATTTAGCGATCTGAAGTTGGCATAACGGCAGTGGATGTAGCAGAATTCCGTAATCTTATATTTAGGTATAAAGTCGATTTTCTTGTATATTACATATTTAGCTATCGATATCGAAATGCTTCAAACCATTAGTTTAACTTATTTAAGTTAATAAACCTTCTTTAACGCACTGAAGTCTACATAAAGCCTTAATGGCATAACGGCATTGCATTTAGAAGAATTCCGTTATCTTATATTTAGGTATAAATTCGATTTTCTTGTATATACACATTTAGCAATCGATATCGAAATGCTTTAAATCATTAGTTTAACATACTTAAGTTAATAATCCTTCTTTAACACACTTAAGTCTACATAAAGCCCTAATGGCATAACGGCAGTGCATTTAGAAGAATTCCATAATGTTATAATTTTATATTTAGGTATAAAGTCCATTTTCTTGTATTTACACATTTAGCTATCGATATCGAAATGCTGCAAACCATTAGCTTAACATATTTAAATAATTAACCTTCTCTACAAAAGCCATAACGGCATAACGGCAGTATATTTGGGTAATTTCCGTAATCTTTTATTAAGGTATAAAATCGATTTTCTTGTATATACACATTTAGCAATCGATACCGAAATGCTTCAGCTCACTAGTTTAACATATTTAAGTTAATAAACCTTCTTAAACGATCTGAAGTGGGCTTATAGCCATGGAGGCATAACTGCAGTGCATTTAGAAGAATTCCGTTATCTTATATTTAGATATAAATTCGATTTTCTTGTATATACACATTTAGCAATCGATATCGAAATGCTTCAACTCATTAGTTTAACATATTTAAGTTAATAAACCTTCTTTAACGTTCTGAAGTTTGCATAACGGCAGTGGATGTAGAAGAATTCCATAATCTTATATTTAGGTATAAAGTCGATTTTCTTGTATATACATATTTAGCTATCGATATCGAAATACTTCAAATCATTAGTTTAACATATTAAGTTAATAAACCTTCTTAACGCACTAAAGTCTACATAAGGCCCTAATGGCATAACGGCAGTGCATTTAGAAGAATTCCATAATGTTATAATTTTATATTTAGGTATAAAGTCCATTTTCTTGTATTAACACATTTAGCAGTCGATATCGAAATGCTTCAAACCATTAGCTTAACATATTTAAATAATTAACCTTCTTTACAAAAGACACAACGGCATAACGGCAGTTTATTTGGGTAATTTCCGTAATCTTTTATTTAGGTATAAAATCGATTTTCTTTTATATACACATTTAGCAATCGATGTCGAAATGCTTCAGCTCATTAGTTTAACATATTTAAGTTAATAAACCTTCTAAAACGATCTGAAGTGGGCATATAGCCATGGAGGCATAACTGCAGTGCACGTAGAAGAATTCCATAATCTTATATTTAGGTATAAAGTCGATTTTCTTGTATATACATATTTAGCTTACTGAAGTCTACATAAAGCCTTAACGCTATAACGGCAGTGCATTTAGAAGAATTCCGTAATGTTATAATTTTATATTTAGGTATAAATTCGGTTTTCTTGTATATACACATTTAGCAAGCGATATCGAAATGCTTCAAATCATTAGTTTAACGTATTTAAGTTAATAAACCTTCTTTAACGCACTGAAGTCTAAATAAAGCCATAACGGCATAACGGCAGTGCATTTAGAAGAATTCCGTTATCGTATATTTATTTATAAATTCGATTTTCTTGTATATACACATTTAGCAATCGATATCGAAATGCGTCAAATCATTAGTTTAACATATTTAAGTAATAAACCTTCTTTAACTCACTGAAGTCTACATAAAGCCTTTATGGCATAACGGCAGTGCATTTAAAAGAATACCGTTATCTTATATTTAGGTATAAATTCGATTTTCTTGTATATACACATTTAGCAATCGATATCGAAATGCTCCAAATCATTAGTTTAACATATTTAAGTTAATAAACCTTCTTTAAGGCACTCAAGTCTACATAAGGCCCTAATGGCATAACGGCAGTGCATTTAGAAGAATTCCATAATGTTATAATTTTATATTTAGGTATAAAGTCCATTTTCTTGTATTAACACATTAAGCAGTCGATATCGAAATGCTTCAAACCATTAGCTTAACATATTTAAATAATTAACCTTCTTTACAAAAGCCATAATGGCATAGCGGCAGTATAATTGGGTAATTTCCGTAATCTTTTATTTAGGTATAAAATCGATTTTCTTGTATATACACATTTAGCAATCGATATCGAAATGCTTCAGCTCATTAGTTTAACATATTTAAGTTAATAAACCTTCTAAAACGATATGAAGTGGGCATATAGCCATGGAGGCATAACTGCAGTGCACGTAGAAGAATTCCATAATCTTATATTTAGGTATAAAGTCGATTTTCTTGTATATACATATTTAGTTATCGATATCGAAATGCTTCAAATCATTAGTTTAACATATTAAGTTAATAAACATTTTTCAGCTTTTTGAAGTCTACATAAAGCCTTAACGGTATAACGGCAGTGCATTTAGAAGAATTCCGTAATGTTATAATTTTATATTTAGGTGTAAAGTCGATTTTCTTGTATATAGGCATTAAGCAATCGATATCGAAATGCTTCAAACCATTAGTTTAACATATTTAAGTTAATAAACCTTCTTTAACTCACTGAAGTCTACATAACGCCATAACGGCATAACGGCAGTGCATTTAGAGGAATTCCGTTATCTTATATTTAGGTATAAATTCGATTTTCTTGTATATACACATTTAGCAATCGATATCGATATGCTTCAACTCATTAGTTTAACATATTTAAGTTAATTAACCTTCTTTAACGATCTGAAGTTGGCATAACGGCAGTGGATGTAGAAGAATTCCGTAATCTTATATTTAGGTATAAAGTCGATTTTCTTGTATATACATATTTAGCTATCGATATCGAAATGCTTCAAATCATTTGTTTAATATATTAAGATAATAAACATTTTTTAGCTTACTAAAGTCTACATAAAGCCTTAACGGTATAACGGCAGTGCATTTAGAAGAATTTCGTAATGTTATAATTTTATATTTAGGTATAAAGTCGATTTTCTTGTACTTGCACATTTAGCAATCGATATCGAAATGCTTCAAACCATTAGATTAACTTATTTAAATAATTAACCTTCTTTACAGAAGTAATAACGGCATAACGGCAGTATATTTGGGCAATTTCCGTAATCTTTTATTTAGGTATTAAATCGATTTTCTTGTATATACACATTTAGCAATCGATATCGAAATGCTTCAACTCATTAGTTTAACATATTTAAGTTAATAAACCTTCTTTAGCGATCTGAAGTTGGCATAACGGCAGTGGATGTAGCAGAATTCCGTAATCTTATATTTAGGTATAAAGTCGATTTTCTTGTATACACATATTTAGCTATCGATATCGAAATGCTTCAAACCATTAGTTTAACTTATTTAAGTTAATAAACCTTCTTTAACGCACTGAAGTCTACATAAAGCCTCAATGGCATAACGGCATTGCATTTAGAAGAATTCCGTTATCTTATATTTAGGTATAAATTCGATTTTCTTGTATATACACATTTAGCAATCGATATCGAAATGCTTTAAATCATTAGTTTAACATATTTAAGTTAATAAACCTTCTTTAACACACTGAAGTTAACATAAAGCCCTAATGGCATAACGGCAGTGCATTTAGAAGAATTCCATAATGTTATAATTTTATATTTAGGTATAAAGTCCATTTTCTTAAATTTACACATTTAGAAATCGATATCGAAATGCTGCAAACCATTAGCTTAACATATTTAAATAATTAACCTTCTCTACAAAAGCCATAACGGCATAACGGCAGTATATTTGGGTAATTTCCGTAATCTTTTATTAAGGTATGAAATCGATTTTCTTGTATATACACATTTAGCAATCGATACCGAAATGCTTCAGCTCACTAGTTTAACATATTTTAGTTAATAAACCTTCTTAAACGATCTGAAGTGGGCATATAGCCATGGGGGCATAACTGCAGTGCACGTAGAAGAATTTCGTAATCTTATATTTAGGTATAAAGTCGATTTTCTTGTATATATGCATTAAGCAATCGATATCGAAATGCTTCAAACCATTAGTTTAGCATATCTAAGTTAATAAACCTTCTTTAACTCACTGAAGTATACATAAAGCCATAACGGCATAACGGCAGTGCATTAAGAAGAATTCCGTTATCTTATATTTAGATATAAATTCGATTTTCTTGTATATACACATTTAGCAATCGATATCGAAATGCTTCAACTCATTAGTTTAACAAATTTAAGTTAATAAACCTTCTTTAACGTTCTGAAGTTGGCATAACGGCAGTGGATGTAGAAGAATTCCATAATCTTATATTTAGGTATAAAGTCGATTTTCTTTTATATACATATTTAGTTAACGATATCGAAATGCTTAAAATCATTAGTTTAACATATTAAGTTAATAAACAGTTTTTAGCATACTGAAGTCTACATAAAGCCTTAACGGTATAACGACAGTGCATTTAGAAAAATTCCGTAAGGTTATTATTTTATATTAAGGTGTAAAGTCGATTTTCTTGTATTTACACATTTAGCAGTCGATATCGAAATGCTACAAACCATTAGTTTAACATTTTTAAGTTAATTAACCTTCTTTAACGTATTGAAGTTGATAAAGAGCCATGGCGGCATACCGACAATACATTTGGAAGAATTCCGTAGTCTTATATTTAGGTATAAAGTCGATTTTCTTGTATATATGCATTAAGCAATCGATATCGAAATGCTTCAAACCATTAGTTTAACATATTTAAGTTAATAAACCTTCTTTAACTCACTGAAGTCTACATAAAGCGTTAACGGCATAAAAGCAGTGCATTTAGAAGAATTCCGTTATATTATATTAAGGTATAAATTCGATTTTCTTGTATATACACAATTAGCAATCGATATCGAAATGCTTCAACTCATTAGTTTAACATATTTAAGTTAATAAACCTTCTCTAACGTATTGAAGTTGATATAAAGCCATAACGACAGTACATTTGGAAGAATTCCGTAGTCTTATATTTAGGTATAAAGTCGATTTTCTTATATATATGCATTAAGCATTCGATATCGAAATGCTTCAAATAACTGGTTTAACATATTTAAGTTAATAAACCTTCTTTAACGAACTGAAGTTAATATAAAGCCATAACGGCATAACGGCAGTGCATTTAGAAGAATTACGTAATCTTATATTTAGGTATGAATTCGATTTTCTTGTATATACACATTTAGCAATCGATATCGAAATGCTTCAAATCATTAGTTTAACATATTTAAGTTAATAAACCTTCTTTAACGATCTGAAGTTGCCATAACGGTAGTGGATGTAGAAGAATTCCGTAATCTTATATTTAGGTATAAATTCGATTTTCTCTTATACACATTTAGCAATCGATATCGAAATGCTTCAAATCATTAGTTTAACATATTTAAGTTAATAAACCTTCTTTAACGCACTTAAGTCTACATAAAGCCCTAATGGCATAACGGCAGTGCAGTTAAAAGAATTCCATAATGTTATAATTTTATATTCAGGTATAAAGTCGATTTTCTTGCAATCGATATCGAAATGCTTCAAACCATTAGTTTAACATATTTAAGTTAATAAAACTTCTTTAACTCACTGAAGTCTACATAAAGCCTTAACGGCATAACGGCAGTGCATTTAGAAGAATTCCGTTATCTTATATTTAGGTATAAAGTCGATTTTCTTGTATATACACATTTAGCAATCGATATCGAAATGCTTCAAATCATTAGTTTAACATATTAAGTTAATAAACATTTTTTATTTTACTGAAGTCTACATAAAGCCTTAACGGTATAACGGCAGTGCATTTATAAGAATTCCGTAATGTTATAATTTTATATTTAGGTATAAAATCGATTTTCTTGTATTTACACATTTAGCAGTCGATATCGAAATGCTTCAAACCATTAGTTTAATATATTTAAAATAATTAACCTTCTTTAACGTATTGAAGTTGATACAAAGCCATGGCGGCATAACGACAGTACATTTGGAAGAATTCCGTAATCTTATATTTAGGTATAAAGTCGATTTCCTTATATATACACATTTAGCAATCGATATCGAAATGCTTCAAATCTTTAGTTTAAAATATTTAAGTTAATAAACCTTCTTTAACGCACTGAAGTCTACATAAAGCCTTGACGATATAACTGCACTGCATTTAGAAGAATACCGTTATCTTATATTTAGGTATAAATTCGACTTTCTTGTATATATTCATTTAGCAAGCGATATCAAAATGCTTCAAATCATTAGTTTAACATATTAAAAATAATTAACCTTTTTTAACGTATTGAAGTTGATACAAAGCCATGGCGGCATAATGACAGCACATTTGGAAGAATTCCGTAATCTTATATTTAGGTATAAAGTCGATTTTCTTGTATATACACATTTAGCAATCGATATCGAAATGCTTCAAATCATTACTTTAACATATTAAGTTTATAAACATTTTTTAGCTTACTAAAGTCTACATAAAGCCTTAACGGCATAACGGCAGTGCATTTAGAAAAATTCCGTTATCTTATATTTAGGTATAAATTCGATTTTCTTGTATATACATATTTCGCAAGCGATATCGAAATGCTTCAAATCATTACTTTAACATATTTAAGTTAACTAACCTTCTTTAACGTATTGAAGTTGATATAAAGCCATAACGACAGTACATTTGGAAGAATTCCGTAGTCTTATATTTAGGTATAAAGTCGATTTTCTTGTATATATGCATTAAGCATTCGATATCGAAATGCTTCAAATAACTGGTTTAACATATTTAAGTTAATAAACCTTCTTTAACGAACTGAAGTTAATATAAAGCCATAACAGCAGTGCGTGTGGAAGAATTCCGTAGTCTTATATTTAGGTATGAATCCGATTTTCTTGTATATACTCATTTAGCAATCGATATCGAAATGCTTCAAACCATTAGTTTAACATATTTAAAATAATTAACCTTCGTTAACGTATTGAAGTTGATACAAAGTCATGGCGCCATAACGGCAGTGCATGCAGATGAATTCCGTAATCTTATATTTAGGTATGTAGATGATTTTCTTGGATTTGCACATTAAGAAATATATATCGAAAATCTTCAAATAACTGGTTTAGCATATTTAGGTTAATTAACCTTCTTTATCTTACTGAAGTTTAAATAAAGCCATAACGGCAGTATATTTGGGTGAATTCCGTAATCTTTTATTTAGGTATAAAATCGATTTTTTTGTATATACACATTTAGCAATCGATATCGAAATGCTTCAACTCATTAGTTTAACATATTTAAGTTAATAAACCTTCTTTAACGATCTGAAGTTGGCATAACGGCAGTGGATGTAGAAGAATTCCGTAATCTTATATTTAGGCATAAAGTCGATTTTCTTGTATATACACATTTAGCTAGCGATATCGAAATGCTTCAAATCATTAGTTTAACAAATTTAAGTTAATTAACCTTCTTCAACGTATTGAAGTTTATAAAGAGCCATGGCGGCATAACGACAGTACAGTTGGAACAATTCCGTAGTCTTATATTTAGGTATAAAGTCGATTTTCTTGTATATATGCATTAAGCAATCGATATCGAAATGCTTCAAACCATTAGTTTAATATATTTAAGTTAATAAATCTTCTTTAACTCACTTAAGTCTACATAAAGCCCTAATGGCATAACGGCAGAATTGAAGTTGATACAAAGCCATGGCGGCATAGTGACAGTACATTTAGGATTATTCCGTAATCTTATATTTAGGTATAAAGTCGATTTTCTTATATATACACTTTTAGCAATCGATATCGAAATGCTTCTAACCATTAGCTTAACATATTTAAAATAATTAACCTTCTTTAACGTATTGAAGTTCATACAAAGCCATGGCGGCATACTGACAGTACATTTGGAAGGATTCCGTAATCTTATATTTAGGTATAAAGTCGATTTTCTTGTATATACACTTTTAGC
>JAPZAG010000612.1:0-17500 GCA_027475135.1 Bactrocera correcta
TTCTTTTTGCTGTGATGTTCTTGAATGGTTCAGAATATTCAAATGATTTTCCTCTTTGGACCCTTGGAGATGGTATTACTTCACAAGTTTGTATAAGTCTTTTTATTTCACTAATTTCGACTATTCTAGATACGTCATGGTACGGTATTATTTGGACTACACGATCAAACCAGATTATCGAGCAAGATTTGATAAGCAATAGTCAACAAATTGGAATTCATTTATCAACAGATTTTTTTCTTCCATTTGAATTCATTTCAATAATTCTTTTAGTTGCTCTAATAGGTGCAATTGTTGTAGCTCGTCAATAAAAAATTGATATTCAAATTTTCAAAGAATTCAAATAAAACTTTTACCCCATTCATTTTCCTTCAATTCTTTTTTTGCTGTATACTGTATAAATCTAAAATTGAAAGCCTTTAGCGTGAAGTCAATCTATTACCGCTAGATTTTGTTGTTACATATTTGTTATACAGTAGTCAATCGAATCGGTTGAATTGTTTTTTCTTATTGAAACAAGTCAAGATTGATAAGGAGTTTTTGAATGATGCTCGAGCATGCCCTTGTGTTGAGTGCCTTTTTATTTTCTATCGGTATCTATGGATTGATCACAAGTCGAAATATGGTTAGAGCCCTTATGTGTCTTGAACTTATACTTAATGCAGTTAATATGAATTTGGTAACTTTTTCGTATTTTTTTGATAATCGTCAATTAAAAGGAGACATTTTCTCAATTTTTATTATAGCTATTGCAGCTGCGGAAGCAGCTATTGGGCTGGCTATTGTCTCCTCAATTTATCGTAACAGAAAATCAATTCGTATTGACCAATCAAATTTGTTGAATAATTAGTATGAATCCTAGAAATTCTAATATTGAGTGTTGATAAATTGATTAGAATTCGCATGTAGGTTTGCTACATCTACATAAGGTATGATCATGTTTGCAAAAACATAATAAATCAAAGTATTTTAGCCCTCTCTCCTAAACCAATCCAGAAGTAGATTGATTAGAAAAATTCTGATAACTCATTGATTCATCTGGTATCTAAAAAAGGGATTCGTTTATCAAGGTTACTAGATCGAAAATTTATGACGTTCAGAACTCTATAGATCCAATGTCACATTCCGTAAAGATTTACGATACATGTATAGGATGTACTCAATGTGTCCGAGCCTGCCCTACCGATGTATTAGAAATGATACCGTGGGACGGATGTAAGGCTAAACAAATTGCTTCCGCTCCAAGAACAGAGGACTGTGTTGGTTGTAAGAGATGTGAATCCGCTTGTCCAACAGATTTCTTGAGTGTCCGAGTTTATTTATGGCATGAAACAACTCGCAGTATGGGTCTAGCTTATTGATATGTTCCAGAAAACTATACCGGAATCCATTTCAATTTTTTACTGAAAACCCGTGCCTCAAATATTTTGATTTTCGAGCACGGGTTTTGTGGGCCAAGTGTATCTTGTCTTTACCACGAATTTTTTTCCTTGGTTAACAATAATTGTCGTTTTTCCAATATTTGCGGGTTCCATCGTTTTCTTTCTTCCCCATAAAGGAAATAGGGTAATTAGATGGTATACACTTTGTATATGTATTTTAGAACTCCTTATAACGACTTATGCATTTTGTTTTCATTTCCAGGTGGACGATCCATTAATCCAACTAGAGGAGACTTATAAATGGATCAATTTTTTTGATTGCCATTGGAGATTGGGAATAGATGGACTTTCTGTAGGCCCTATTTTATTGACAGGATTTATAACCACTTTAGCTACTTTAGCGGCCCGGCCAGTTACTCGCGATTCTCGATTATTTCATTTCCTGATGTTAGCAATGTACAGTGGTCAAATAGGATCATTTGCTTCTCGAGACCTTTTCCTTTTTTTCATCATGTGGGAATTAGAATTAATTCCCGTTTATCTACTTCTATCCATGTGGGGGGGGAAGAAACGTCTATACTCAGCTACAAAATTTATTTTGTATACGGCAGGGGGTTCCATTTTTCTATTAATGGGAGTTTTGGGTCTTACTTTATATGGTTCGAATGAACCAACATTCAATTTTGAAACATCAGTAAATCAGTCATACCCCGCGGCTTTAGAAATAATATTCTATATTGGATTTTTTATTGCTTTTGCTGTCAAATCACCTATTTTACCCCTACATACATGGTTACCCGATACCCACGGAGAAGCACATTATAGTACTTGTATGCTTCTAGCCGGAATCTTATTAAAAATGGGAGCATATGGATTGATTCGAATCAATATGGAATTATTTCCTCACGTCCATTCTCTATTTTCTCCCTATTTGGTGATAGTAGGCACAATACAAATGATCTATGCAGCTTTAACATCTCTTGGACAACGAAATTTAAAAAGACGAATAGCCTATTCCTCTGTATCTCATATGGGTTTTATAATTATAGGAATTGGTTCTATGACCGATACGGGACTTAATGGAGCTCTTTTACAAATAATTTCTCATGGATTTATTGGTGCTGCACTTTTTTTCTTGGCGGGAACGACTTATGATAGAATACGGCTTGTTTATCTTGATGAAATGGGGGGAATAGCTATTCAAATGCCAAAAATATTCACGATGTTCAGTAGCTTTTCAATGGCTTCCCTTGCATTACCAGGTATGAGCGGTTTTGTTGCCGAATTACTAGTATTTTTTGGAATAATTAGCGCCAAAAAATATCTTTTCATGTCCAAAATACTCATTTCTTTTGTAATGGCAATTGGAATTATATTAACTCCTATTTATTCATTATCTATGTTACGCCAGATGTTTTATGGATACAAGCTATTTAATGCCCCAAACTCTTCTTTTTTGGATTCTGGACCGCGAGAGTTATTTCTTTCTATCTCCATTTTGTTACCTGTAATAGGTATTGGTATGTACCCCGATTTCGTTCTTTCACTATCAGTTGAAAAGGTCGAAGTTATTCTATCTCATTTTTTTTATCGACAAGTCTTATAAATAAAACCAAAAACCTAAAAAAAGTTTAAAAAAAAACGTTCGTTGTAAATGCAAAAAGGAAGGTTTTTTCTTCTCTTCAGTTAACTAAAAACAATCAATTTGAACCACCCGCGTACCGTTTGAATCAAATATTGTATTGATTCAAACGGTACGTGTACTCGTTCACACAAAGTTTTAATCTTTATTCTATCTTTTTTTATTATATTATTCTAATTATTCTAGTATTTTATCTTTTTTATTTATTATATGCTGCACTCTCTTAGATTTGTAAGAACGTTTTTTGAATTCAACTAGATATTGATGGAAATGAACCATAACTATGGAGACCTATTCCTACTAGATTGACTCCAAAATAGCATATCCAAATTATAAGAAAGCCTATAGATGCCACAATAGATGCGACAATTGCGGAATTTACACTCTGCAAATTTAGATTTGTTCGAGTATGTAAAAAAATTGCGAATACAATCCAAGTAATAAAAGCCCAAGTTTCTTTTGGGTCCCAACTCCAATAAGATCCCCACGCTTCGTTAGCCCACACTGCTCCCGAAAGTATTCCTATGGTTAAAAAGAGAAATCCTAGACTAATAACCCGATAACTCCAAAAATCCAATTGTTGAATGAATTGGGTCCTATAATAATTCTTAGCAGAAAAAAAAGAAGTCTTTTGAAAAAGATTTTCCCCAAATAAAAATGACTCAGTTAAAAAATCGTTGCCCCCCGAAAAAAGCTTTCCGTTTTTGCGAAATGTAATGACCAGAAGTGCTACTGATAATAATGATCCGCATAAAAGGGCTGCATAGCCCAATATCATCATACTTACGTGCATTATTAACCACTCGGATTTAAGAGCGGGTACTAATATTGAAGATTGATGTATTTCTGTTAAAAGACCTGAAGTAGCAAAACCTTGGGTAAAAATAGCGCTTGGGCTGATTATTTTGCTTAAAAATTTTGTATTTTTTGTGAAATACGGAATGATATGAATCAGAGCGAAACTCCATGAAAGGAAAATGAATGATTCATATAAATCACTTAGTGGGAAATGTTCCGAAGAAATCCAATGAGTAGCTAATAATCCTGTTATACAGAAAAAAGTTACTAGCATGCCCTTTTCTGATGAATCATTTAGTTTTCTTATTTCGTCGACTAAAAATATTATCAAATGAATTGTCATTAAAATGAAAATGATCGAAAGGGAAATATGAGTTAATATATGCTCTAAGGTTGAAAATATCATAAAAAAAAGCTTAAACAACGAAGAGTCTAGCCCCCCAATTACCTAAGAAAAATTTGAAAAAGGAAATCGGGAATTGAATTCCTTATAAGATTATAAGGTCTATTTTCTTTTTTTAGAAGACGGTATGCCGCCACTCGGACTCGAACCGAGATGCGCTAGCACTGCTTCCTAAGAGCAGCGTGTCTACCAATTTCACCATAGCGGCGTGTCGTGAATCCATAATAGTCTAATTCATTATAGGCTATGAGTAAGCAAACGTCAAGATTTGAAAGGGAAATTCAGTATAGTATGGTTCAATTTTATACATAAAAATTTGTTCAAATATGAATTTGAAAGCTTTTATTATTTCAGTTTAGAGTCTTTGTTTTATTTCACTTATAGTTATTAATTATAGTTTTCGTGTATTTTTGGCTCGCTTAGAATTTAACTCCGGTAACCAGGGGTCGAATTCAAAACAAAAATTTTGGTTTCCATTTTTTTGTCTTGATTTCAGAAATCAAAACAAAAAAATGAATTTTAGCAATACCTATATACCTATTTTAAAGCACTTATAATTAACCGATTATGCAGATATAACATACTTATTTTCTTATTTTTTACTTGATTTTAAAAATCCGGGCTTTTGTCAATATTTATTACATGACAAGATAGTCTTGGGAATCCGTATAAGAATTCATCAAAAAGAAAAAGTCAGAAAGTTACCCAAAATAAAAAATGGTTTCAATTTTCAAAAGTAATTCATAAGTCTCAACGATTCGTTAACTAAACCGAAAGATCTTCATATCCGCCTTATTGTATTACTTTACTCTATTTATTATATTACTCTATAAAAGTGTTACTTGTCATAAACAAATAGGTTGATGGGGAAAATAAGACTCGCCCCCCTCGAAATGATGTTTGGGAACCCTCAAAGGTATTATTTTTTTAAGTTAAGTAAAAAGATGAGTAAATCTAGGATTTCGTATTCTCGTATCATAAGAGCTAAGAGCAGGGCATTCGATTTCCCAGTTCTATATTAACTCTAAATAATAAATCGTATAAATCAATAGAAAGCCGAAGTCATGAAATTTTAGTCTAAAAAAAAAGTCGACTCAGATTATTCCAACGTTTTTTTATTTGTTTGTGATACAAAAAAACTTTTCAAATTCCCGGTCGAAAGGGATTTTCCTAACGAAAAAGCTTTTAATGCTGTCCAAAAGCTCTTTCTTTTCCAAGTATTTTTACGAATACGCTTTTTTGATTTCGAAATACGTTTTTTTGGAACTGCCATTTAAAAATGAAGAAATTACTTAATTTTAGGTTAAAACTGGATGTGAAAGACATCTATTGCGCAAAATGAATCGTTTTTACTATTTACTATACTAGCTTTTTTTTATTCTATCTTTTTTTATTATTCTCATAATATATTCGTAAAAACGATTCGTTTGTTTTGATTGCTATCTCTATTTCGCATTATTCAGAAAATCAAATCTATAGAATTCGATGTGCTGTAGAAATCATCAAATTAGTTTAACTTCATCTTAGAATTATAATTCTAATGAAAAAGAAACTAAAACGTCCTTTCTGTCTATTTTCATCGTTCTACGTGCAATTGAAAGGTTTAAGATCAAAACTCTACTCTTGCTTAATGAAATTGAAAGCTGTAATCCTTTTCCCTTGGATAAAAAGAAAAGAGACCTAATTTTCCTTTTAAAAATAAAAGGAAACTGCTAATGAATCTATTTCAGATTATTTGACCAATTGTAACTTCTTGATTTGAATAATTGAAAGTTTTTAACTAAGAATAATTCACAATAGAAAATTCTATAAAGTTTATTTTAGTTGTCAGTTTGGTTTAAGTTAGTACATATTTTTTTCTTTTTTATTGACTCTTTTCAAAAGAGATAAAATAAAATCGGGTGAATCGGAAATAATTAATTAAGACTCAAACTGTTTATGGAACAAACATATCAATATGCGTGGATCATACCTTTTGTTCCCCTTCTAGTTCCTATGTTAATAGGAGCAGGACTTCTTATTTTTCCCACGGTAACAAAAAATCTTCGTCGTATGTGGTCTTTTCAGAGTGTTTTATTGTTAAGTATAGTGATGGCATTTTCAATCTATCTATCTATTCAGCAAATAAATAGGGGTTCTATCTATCAATATGTATGGTCTTGGATAATAAATAATGATTTTTCTTTTGAATTCGGTTACTTGATCGACCCACTTACTTCTATTATGTCAATATTAATCACTACTGTTGGAATTATGGTTCTTATTTATAGTGATAATTATATGGCTCATGATGAAGGATATTTGAGATTTTTTGCTTATATGAGTTTTTTCTGTGCTGCCATGTTGGGATTAGTTACTAGTTCTAATTTTATACAAATTTATATTTTTTGGGAATTGGTTGGACTATGTTCCTATCTATTAATAGGGTTTTGGTTTACACGACCCGGTGCGGCAAATGCTTGCGAAAAAGCGTTTGTAACTAATCGTGTAGGGGATTTTGGTTTATTATTAGGAATTTTAGGCTTTTATTGGATAACAGGCAGTTTTGAATTTCGGGAGTTATTCCAAATATTGAATAATTTGATTTCGAGCAAAGAGGTCAATCTTTTATTTGTTACTTTATGCGCTGCGCTGTTATTTGTCGGTGCAATTGCGAAATCCGCGCAATTTCCTCTTCATGTCTGGTTACCCGATGCCATGGAGGGACCTACTCCGATTTCGGCTCTTATACATGCTGCTACCTTAGTAGCAGCGGGAATTTTTCTTGTAGCTAGGCTTCTTCCTCTTTTCTTAGTTATACCTTCCATAATGTATTTCATCTCCTTGATAGGAATCATAACAGTTTTATTAGGAGCTACTTTAGCTCTTGCTCAACAAGACATTAAAAGAGGTTTAGCTTATTCCACAATGTCTCAATTGGGTTATATGATGTTAGCTCTAGGAATGGGGTCTTACCGAAGTGCTTTATTTCATTTGATTACTCATGCTTATTCCAAGGCATTATTATTCTTAGCAGCAGGATCCGTTATTCATTCAATGGAGACTATTATTGGTTATTCTCCCGAAAAAAGTCAGAATATGGTTATTATGGGCGGTTTAACAAAACACGTACCGATAACCAAAGGTGCTTTTTTATTAGGTACACTTTCACTTTGTGGTATTCCGCCCCTTGCTTGTTTTTGGTCAAAAGATGAAATTCTTAATGATAGCTGGCTTTATTCGCCGATTTTCGCCCTAATAGCTTGGGGCACTGTGGGATTAACCGCATTTTATATGTTTCGGATTTATTTAATGACTTTTGAAGGACATTTAAACGTTGGTTTTCAAAATTATAGTGGAAAAAAAAATAATCCTCTTGATTCAATGTCTCTATGGGGAAAAAAGGGTTCAAAGCCAATTAACAAAAATTTTCGCTTTTTCACAATTGATGAGAAAGGGGAGAATCAAACCAAATTTTCTTATACTTCTCATCCCTTTGAATCAGAAAATACTATGTTATTTCCACAAATTCTATTGTGTTTTGTAACTTTTGTAATTGGATTCTTAGGAATTCCCAAGGAGCTTGGTTTCAATCTCGACATCTTAACCCAATGGTTACATCCTGCTATTTATCTTTTGGATCACACTAATTCAACAGATTTAGCTGAGTTCTTAAAGCATACGGTAATTTCCGTGGGGATTGCTTATTGCGGAATATTTATAGCATTTTTATTATATAAACCCACCTATTCGTCTTTCAAAAGTTTTCTATTAATTAATTCGTTTCATCAAAAAAGCCTTAAGAGAGTTATTCGCGACAAAATAGTCTTTGTGATATATGACTGGGCCTATAATCGTGCTTATATAGATACTTTTTATAAGAATTTTTTTGTTTGCCAAGTGCGAAGGTTTTCTCAAATTATTCGTTGTTTTGATTTAAGAATTATTGACCAAATATTTAATTGTTTTGCTTTTCTTAGTTTTATTGCTAGCGAGGGTATAAAATATTTAGGATATGCGAGAATTCCTTTTTATTTGTTTTTTTATTTCTTTTTTGTATCAATCTTTATTTTTCTGTTTTACAAAAATTAAGAAAAATCAATTATACTAGGTTAAAAAAAAACTTACCCAAATTAAGTTCTTATGTTTAAAATGACTTAAATTGGGTAAGAGTTTTGTATTGGCTATCCGACTATAATTACAAGATTTATTTCTTTCATTTGTTTCATTAGTAGGACGCGAAGGTTCTCCTCCCCAAAGAGTAGAAAGTTCTAATTCAAAAATAGTAGAAGGTTCGAATCGCAAAATAGGAGGAGTTTCTTCTTCCAAATTACGATCAAAATATATCCAAGATAACATCTTGTGATATTTTCTGAGTAGGAAATCTCTTTCATTCAAAGAATCATTGCGTTCGATCAGTACAAACTGAGCTTCTCTCAGTCCATTTGTAGTTCGGATTAAAGAATGTCCTTCCTTTTTCAAAGAACCCTCTGGAGCTTGTATAGTAGCTTGTGCTCGTTCCAAGGCAGCT
Organism: Bactrocera correcta; assembly: GCA_027475135.1. Lineage (NCBI taxonomy): Eukaryota > Metazoa > Arthropoda > Insecta > Diptera > Tephritidae > Bactrocera > Bactrocera correcta. The sequence continues at coordinate 8,736 of JAPZAG010000612.1, forward strand.
GTATTTTATAAAAAAAAATCTATTAATTCTTTTAAATTCACCTTTTTGCGAATTCGCTTTCCAATATATCGGCTTTTTACGTTTCTAGTTCAGCGCTTTCTTCTCTAAAAGAGACTTTTTTATTTTCAATATCTCAATGATTCTCTCTAAATAAGAAGTCCAACGGGAGCAATACTTGAAGCGGCGATCCAGAAAAAAACCCCAATACTAAGATCGGCTAAAACAAGCTTATAACCAAAAGGAATTACTAAATAACTTAGAAAAACGGATATCACTGCTATGGAAGGTCCGATACGGAATAAGCGAGTATCCCCTCGAGATGGAAGAAGGCTTTCTTTCAAAAGGAGTTTGATACCATCTGCTAAAGCTTGAAGAATTCCTAAAGGACCCGCATATTCGGGGCCAATACGTTGTTGTATTCCCGCGGATATTTCCCTTTCTAACCAAACAATTACTAGTAAACCCATTGTGATTCCTAATACAATAGTAAAAATAGGGGCAAGTATCCATATGATCCCATAGACTTCTTTGACTTTTACGGATTCCAATCCGGAAAAGGAATGGATAGCCTGGATTTGTGTTGTATCAATTATCATTTCAACGATCAACTTCCCCCATAATGATATCTATGCTACCTAGTATCGTCATAATATCAGCCAATTTCATTCTTTTAACCACCTGAGGAAGAATTTGCAAATTGATCAAACCCGGTGGACGAATTTTCCATCTCCAAGGAAAAACGCTCTGATCTCCTATCAGAAAAATTCCCAATTCTCCCTTTGGAGCTTCGACTCTCACATAAAGTTCTTGCTTCGCTAATTCAAAAATAGGAGAGGTTTTTTTAGCAATGAATCGGTATTCAAAATCATTCCATTGGGGATGTTTTACTCTATCAAAACGTCGGATTTCTAAATTCTCATAAGGCCCCCCCGGAATTCCTTCCAGGGCCTGTTGAATCATTTTTATGGATTCTTCCATTTCGCCGATTCTTACTAAATAACGAGCTAAAGAATCCCCCTCTTTTTGCCATTGAACCTCCCAAGCAAATTCGTCGTAACACTCATACTGATCGATTTTACGAAGATCCCATTCGATTCCCGAAGCTCGTAGCATTGGTCCGGATAAACCCCAATTGAGTGCTTCTTCTGCCCTAATAGTGCCTATACCTTCAACTCGTTCTAAAAAAATGGGATTCTGTGTAATAAGTTTTTGATATTCAGCAACCCCTGTTAAAAAATAATTGCAAAAATCCAAACATTTATCTATCCAGCCATGGGGTAGATCAGCAGCTACTCCCCCGATACGAAAAAAATTATGCATCATTCGCATACCGGTGGCAGCTTCGAATAGGTCATATATCAACTCTCTTTCTCGAAAAATATAGAAGAAAGGAGTCTGCGCCCCAATATCCGCCATAAATGGACCGAGCCATAACAAATGGGAAGCTATACGACTTAACTCCAACATAATGACTCTGATATAGCTAGCTCTTTTAGGTACTTGAATATTGCTCAATCGTTCAGGTCCATTTACGGTTATTGCTTCTGTAAACATAGTAGCTAAATAATCCCAACGTGTGACATAGGGCAAATATTGTATAATTGTTCGGTTTTCCGCAATTTTCTCCATCCCTCTGTGTAAATAACCCAATATTGGTTCGCAGTCAATAACATCTTCACCATCGAGAGTAAGAATAAGTCGAAGAACACCATGCATTGATGGGTGGTGAGGACCCATATTGACTATCATGAGGTCTTTTCTTGTAGCTGGTGCAGTCATAAATTTTTTACCGATTCGTTCTTCCATGTAATTCTTCCATGAATTGCTGAATGTGAAAAGAGGTTCATCAAAATTGAAACGAAACAAATAAGTTAAAAACAAATGACTCCTCAAATTAAAAATTAATGAGTTTTTGTCTCTCGAATATCCAATTTCTCAATTAATTCTTTATAACGTACTTTATTTTTTTTTGACAAATAAGCTAGCAGCCGTTGACGTTTTCCCAAAATTTTACGCAAACCTTTCTGAGATAAATAGTCTTTTTTGTGCAATTTTAAATGGGAAGTAAGTCTCTGTATCTTATTGGTGAAATTGAATATTTGAAATTCAACGGACCCTCTGTTTTCTTTGGTTTCTTCTTGAGAAATAACCGAAATGAATAAGTTTTTTACCATAAAAAAAGAATTGATCCCCTTCCCTGATATATATTTTAACGAATTTTATTGATCAATAAAAAGAATGCCAATAATTTGAATGATTGATATAGAATAAATTGCTTTCTGAACTCCTCAGTTTATCCATTCCAATGAATTCAAAATCCTATTTTGAATTCAGATAAGAATCTCGTACATTTTTGTATTCACAAAAGTGAATCAATTAGACCTAAAATGAAATGAATATCTTTGGATTCATTGATAATTTATAGGTCTAATGGATACGCTGTATCCTCTATTCAGTGAGATTCGAATGAGGTATAAGATAAGGCATGTGTGCATTTGTTTTCTATCATATACCCTGCTACAGGGTATATAGTAATACTATCAACGAATTTTCAATGGTAGATACATGTGGATCCTTAAGATACTGAAACGACTGCCGTTATTAGTATCAAACCAATAACGATTCATACAAGCTAAATCTTCCAATCGATAATTGGGCCAAAGAAAAAACTTGAATTGAATTAATTCATTTTTCTCCTTATCACGAAGGTTCCTTTCTTCCCAAAAGTGACTACAGTTTTTTACCCCGTTTTCGTTGAAAAATACGGAATTGGTATCCACATCATTCCAATTGTTTGAATTGAAACAAATTAGAATTCTCAATTCTCTACGACGTCTAGACGATAAAATATTTTCAAGAACAAGCGCATCAAAATGATTGTTCTCTCTAGCTCGAATTATTCTTTGTTTTCGGTATTGTTGATTAGTTTTGTTTTTACTCTTATGAACCAACGAAATACCTATGGTTTGATACATAAGAAATTGCCCATTGTTTTTTACAGACAGTCCAAGGCGGTCCATAGCCACTCCCATGTTTTTGAAAAATTTTAGAATACTCAAATTGCTCTTCGAATTCCACATTACATTCAATTGTAATTTTCTCCTTTCAATGCATGATAGAGTCATGGTTTCTAGATTTATCGAGCTCTTCGGGAGAGCTAATATCCGGACATTTTTGCGAATGTTTTGACCGATATTCCTTTGATCCCATCTCAATTGCAAAAGGAAATACTTTTTCATGAATAACTCTCTTAGCTCTCTTGTACTTAGACTTTTCTTTTCACTATCGGTTTCACTTTTCTTTTCACTATCGGTTTCACTTTTCTTTTCACTATCGGTTTCACTTTTCTTTTCACTATCGGTTTCACTTTTCTTTTCACTATCGGTTTCACTTTTCTTTTCACTATCGGTTTCACTTTTCTTTTCACTATCGGTTTCACTTTTCTTTTCACTATTGGTTTTACTTTTCTTTGTACCTTTTTTCATGTCTGATTTCGCGGAATCTTCTTCTTCAAGATTTTGGTTTTCAGCGATGTTTTTCTTTTTATTATCGGTTTCACTTAGATTCGAATTTAAAAGAAGTAATTTGCTTGGTATAATCCACGGTTTCGTTTTATATACATTAAAAAGCCGCACAAATTCTGGGAAGAACCAAAGTTCCAGATTCGAGATGGGACGATTTAGTATTTGTTCATTCATTCCCATCCAATCAAAAAAAGAATTTGGAGAATTAGGTTGATTGATTTCTGGATTTTGATTAATCGGAATATAAAAAGGGTCTTTTTCTTGTTTATCAATTGGATCAATTAATTGATCGTTATTAGTCCCAATTGGAGTCTTTTGATTACTGCTGGGATTGATCTCTTCTTCGGGATTGATCTCTTCTTCGGGATTGATCTCTTCCTCTTCTTCTTTATCAATTGCATAAAATATTTCATCCTTATTAGTCCCAATTGGAGTCTTTTGATTACTGCTGGGATTGATCTCTTCCTCTTCTTCTTTATCAATTGGATCAATTAATTGAAAATTATTAGTCCCAATTCGAGTCTTTTGATTACTGCTGGGATTTACCGCGACCCAGGATTCAATAGCCACTTTTTTTCTAAGATCAAAATAGATATTTTCCCAATTAAAATATTTTCTATTAAGATTTTTTTCTATATATGGAATATATACCCTTTCTATTCTTCCTATAAAAATATTGATAGGGATACTTCCTGTTATCGCAAACAAGGAGTTTTGCGACATGTTGTAATTATCAGAAACCGCTTGCCTTTTAGTTACTTGAGGGATTGATCTATAAAAAACCGAGTCACCTTTATTTTCATTATTAATGGATTTATATGATAAAAGATCATATCTATAGCATTTTTGAAAATTATCTTTTTGATTTGATAATGAGTTAGGACCCTTTTTTTTCTTGTAATGACTTAATTGGTATTTTCCACATGAATTCCATTTTTTTAAATCTTTTTTTTGAGACCTACAATATCGATTCACCCTATTTCGCCATTTTTGTTTTTGTGACATTAAGCTAGACCAGATAATCTGAGATAAATCGTATTGATAATTCCCTCTTAACCAATTTTTCCATTGACTCGTTATAGACCGCTGAAGTTTCTTATGTATTACTTCAGACTGAAATATTCCTTGTGTTCGAAAGGAGTCTTTCATTTGAGTTTTAAGGAAGAAAGATGTTCCATGATGTTGAAGAACGGATCTTAATTTAGACAAGTTAACAACCCCGGTTTGCGATATTTTGTAAAATACATATGCTTGTGACAAGTTGGATAAATCACAAAAAATTTCTGAATTTTTCTTACAACTATTATAAGTTTTTATATTTGAAATAAAGTGAATTGTATTTTGAGTTTTTTTATTAATTATTTTTTTATTTGTTTCATTCTTGGAAATATATTTTTCAATCAAATTTTTTGTCGATTCAACAAAGAGTTGTGTATTCGTTTGGCAAATATGAATAGTAGATAAACAAATATCGTTATATATTCTTTGAATGAAAAATTTTCTAAAATAATGAAATTTACATATTATGTTTTTTAGTTTTACTATTTGCCAAATCTTTTTTGACAACTCTAATCTACAACTTTTTTTGTAAGTACTAATATCTAGTTCTAGAGTTACTTTTTTTTTCTCTTCGGTAATTCTTTCTATTTGATTTTTGATTGTACTTGTTCTATCAGTCATATCTTGCATTTTAGTTTCTATCAGTGAAGAATTTGTCCAATCTGGAATTTGAATTTTTTGAATTTGACTAAAAGATTCATTAATTATCTGGTTGCTTATTCTAGAATCTTTTTCTTTTTCCATTCCACCTATTTCTCTCGATCTAAATAATAAAATTGGTTTACCCTTGGAGAGGTCTTTTTCTATAAACGGAAGATTTTGGTTTGTTGTTCTTGTTTCTTTTGAAACTTTTTTAAATAATTTTATTATTATTTTTTTTAAAACGCTTTCAGCTGTAACCTTTTCATATTTTCCAATTTTTTTTTCGAGTTCCTTTAAAATGGGCTCAAAAAAGGAAGGTGTTTTTCGGGGAGAGCCAAAAGGCAGTTCTGTTTCCCTTCCAAAAATTGTTAAAAAACAAACGTCATCACGAGAAGTTAGCGGTTTAGATGTGTGCCAAGGTTTCAGATGGAAAGGATATACAATCTTGATCTGAATACCTTGTGTCAACCAATTTTCCGGAAATTCTGTTTCGGATAACGGATTACCAGTATAAGTGCACCTAATATGCTTTTCTCTATTCCATTCCTCGAAATCTTCAGACCATTCAGGAATTTGCAATAATAGCATACGTCCAAGATTTTTACCGATTATCAATGAAGGTAATATAAGATTTTTTCTAAGACTTGATTGGGCTATTAAAATGCAACCCCTTAACATTTGGGTAATTTCAAAAGTATCCCAGGCTTCCCCTATCTCTAATCGCTTTTTTTCCTTTACTCGGTCGTTTTTCTTTTTAGATTCTCTTTTTGGTTTTTCTTCTCTTTTTGTTTGTTCGTCTGTAGACTCTAAAATCCTGAACCCTTTTCCCGCCGACCAATTTCTAAAAATTCGGTTCAGTTGAACCGGGCGGGGGATAGCAAAAGAAAAAAGTTTTTGTTTTTTTATCCTGTCAAAAAAAAGGGGGGAATGTGCATTTGCTTGAAACAGTTTCTCAATAACAATTTTACGCCTTTGAGTTCGCATAGAGCCTTTGATTAAGCCGTGCTTAAAATCGGGTTGGTGTGCATAACGCATCAAAACAAGCCCCTTCTCTTCATCTTCTTTAGCCTCTTCTTCTGGGGTTTTAGTCTTGGTTTCTTTATTCACAGTATCAGTCTCTTTGCTAGCATTAGGCTTCGTTTCTTTATTCACAGTATCAGTCTCTTTGCTAGCATTAGTCTTGGTTTCTTTATCAACAGTATCAGTCTCTTTGCTAGCATTAGTCTTGGTTTCTTTATCAACAGTATCAGTCTCTTTGCTAGCATTAGTCTTGGTTTCTTTATCAACAGTATTAGTCTCTTTGCTAGCATTAGTCTTCGTTTCTTTATCAATAGTATCAGTCTCTTTGCTAGCATTAGGCTTCGTTTCTTTATCAATAGTATCAGTCTCTTTGCTAGCATTAGGCTTCGTTTCTTTATCAATAGTATCAGTCTCTTTGCTAGCATTAGGCTTCGTTTCTTTATCAATAGTATCAGTCTCTTTGCTAGCATTAGGCTTCGTTTCTTTATTCACAGTATCAGTCTCTTTGCTAGCATTAGTCTTCGTTTCTTTATCTGTAGCTTTAGTAGTAGTATGAGTCTCTGGAGGATCAAAAAGAAGATATTCACCTACCGCCCTTCTTGAACGAATTTCATGCTCTGCTGGCGGACTGTAGTGAAATGATAGTTGTTCCAATTCACTGATTAATTTGTATGACCATCGAGGGACTTTTTTACCTATTTTGTGTATTAGAATAGATGAAAACGCATCAATTTCTAAAATATCACCAATTTCTAAAGTATTCGTATTTTGGTCAAAATTTTCGTAATTGGAATTCGGGAGAAGAAGATCATGTAACCGATTTTGCTCACCTGTCTCTCTCGAATCTGCGATCAAAGTATTTTTTATGATGGAAGGCGGAAGCTCTTTTTTGATTTTTCCACGGTATGGCCCGTTTAAGAAAGGATCATACATTTGGGGTAAGTAGTATTCTTGTTTAGTCTTATCATCTTCTATACATAATCGAGTTCTTGTTTCAAGTATCTCCACTGCTTTTTGTTCCCGTTCTTTTTCCTGTTCTATTTCTCCATCTATTTTTTCTTTGTCTAGATGGTTAATTCTATTGAAAAAATCATTTTTCAGATGATTCATTTTTTTTTTGTTTCTAGAAACCCAAGCATTGTCCAATTGATTAGAAAGAGTTTTTTCTAGTAGGATATTTATTTTTCTTTTGATCACTTTAAAAAAAGTTGATAAACTCCTTGGATAGGTAAAAGATATTCTTTCTTTTCCATCACTTTGTTGTGTATCAAAAAAATATTGTGACATTTCATTTCTTATAGCTTGCTCAAGTCTATTATTTTGAATGTAGCGAAATGGGCGATACCATCGTCGATAATCAAAAAGCAATGGGCTAATGAGGCTTTTTCTTTCTTTTTCTTGTATTACACGTATTTCATTTTTTAGTACTTCGATTTTGCTTTTCGAATAACTGGTATTCGAATTCGAGTGGAATTCTTTGTCGGAATGTCCCCCTGTTCCCTGTTTTTTTTGTCTATCTTTTTTTTTTTTCAGATGATTCGCAAGTTTTCGTTGCTGTTCTATTTCTTCTATTTCTTGTTCTATTTTTTCCATTTCTTGTTCTATTTCTTCGTCTATTTTGTCATTTTCCTCTTCTTCATCTGTACCTTTCAAGATCAACGCGCGCTTTTCTATTTGTGAAAGGTTGCTCATTTTAGGAAGAAGAATGGGTGAGGGTATTCTGCCAAAAGAGTGGAGACTCATCATAAAAAAGAGAATCACAAAGAAAAAATGAAAATAGTCAGATCGAATGATCGATCTAATAGAACGATTTTTACCTATGTGTTTTCCTGCCAATTCAATACGTATGTGTTTTCCTGCCAATTCAAAAAATTCGCATACTAAAATTTGGCCAATGAACCAGGCAAAAAAAGAACTTGTTACGAATAACATCTTGTTGTTGGATCGAAACGTGTAAATGCTGACTAATCTCCTTGCCGCTGAACTTGGTAAAATGCAAGTGTTAAGCAACTGCTGTAAAATGAGATGATTTAGAAATATACAGCTGAGATTAGACATGGAATTTTGGTTAGCAAAAACGCGTTTCTGACTTTTCCAGAAGATCTGGAAAAAAAGATAGAAAAACCCGAGTGCAGTTATTGTACGAGGTCTAGTCAAAGCAATATGGAAAGGTTTATAATATATTGATATGAATAGTAAGATCTGCCCCATAATCAATCCAGTTTTTGCTACTATTCTCTTCTTGGTTTCTTCTTCCTCCTCAAAAACCAGAGTTCGGAGAAGTAATAAATGAGAGGTCTTGATAGAGAAAGCGCTCAAAAACCCATAATAAAGTCCAGCCGCAAGAACTGAATTTATTATTTTGTAATAAACCGAACGAAAAGGAAATTGATTCCTCATAGTGAGATACTCCTATATTTCAATAGTGTTGTGAAAAATATCGTGAAATTCAATATTTGTTCATATAAGTCACATATAAGTAATTAGATTTCTAAGATTTCTAAAAAATTTAACTTTGAA
>JAPZAG010000612.1:35000-40000 GCA_027475135.1 Bactrocera correcta
GATTCTATTTTATCATCAATCCAATCCCCGTTCACGTTTTTTCTTTTTCTTATCAATGAATAGATCTCTTTACTTGTATGACTTAGATGTCTCGTATTTATAGAAAAAGCGATTCGATTGATGGGAAATAGAAAGAGATTCTTTAACCAGAAAGAATTCGGTTCAGACGTAGGATACTTATCTAGAAGTTTTCGCAACTCAATCTCAATCATTGATGAGGGAATCATCAAAGATTTGACCTTTTCGAACTCTGTCTGTAACTCACTAAAGGTCTGGGAAACAAAGAAAAGATGTATAAGAACGAGATATCCAGCAACAAGAACAAGGAAAAGGATTGAATAGAGGAATTCCCAAACATTTGGCGATCTCAGATGTGTCGATATCAACGACGACTTATTCTTTTTATTTCGATGAATCATTTCTTTGGACAGAAGATTATGTAACCATTTACTCGAGATCTCACTTCTGAGAAAAAATTGCATCTTCCACAATTTTGTCTGAAGAATTCGCCACGATATACCCATAATATCATGAAAAATGGATACACTGCTACTTAGTATTGACAATAGGTCTGAAAAAGTATCTAAAAATATCGAATTTAGATATTTGTACCCTGTCGAAGTAAAGAAGCTTGGCATATATGTTTGGAATAGATTCCATTTTTTTGAGAGAATTGAAAAAGCACTATCTCGTTGAAAGGTTGTATACATCCGCCCTTTCTGAACCCCAACGCATTTCTTTAGACAAAGACTCTGTTTTTTCCTTTTTTCGGATGGGAAATCTTTCTCAGAACATGGAATGTGAATCAAACCTATATTTGAATTGAAATTGGGACACTCATGAAGGTTCTTTCCTTCTGAATCAGATAGATTCATATCTGAAAGAGGTTGACAATAAGTTCTTTCAAAATTGACAATTTGTCCCTCTGTTAGAGGGTTTCCAGAAGTGTCTACGATCGAATAAATAGCTCTACGAACGAATGGATCGGGTCGACTTAGAAAATGAAAAGATTTGTCCAAGTTATACCTTTCGTCACCACTTTGTGGAAAATCGTTAGGTATGAATATGTTAGATACTTGTGACTCGATTGGTGAAATAGTAGTTCTCCCCCCAAAAACATGTTTTTTTTTACCAACGCACAAAGAAAATCTTTTCTTGCGAAGGAACAAGATATTGAGAAATTGCCCATATAGAAAATATGAATTATTATTACGAGCCTTTTCCACAGAAAAAGGGAATCTTTTGTTACAATAGAAGCAGAAGTGATGCGGATTATTCAAGAATCGAAGTCGATTTGCTTTATAAAAAGAGGATATCAATGAACTTCTGTGAAATGGTTTCCCGGGATTCAGCCAATTGTCTTGATCGTAGAATATCATTGATAAATAGGAATCTTTGTTATCAAAGGATTTCCTGCGATTAGTTCTAGTATGGAATGAGTCAATCATCCGCTTTGGTATCTTATTGAACAAAAATGGTGATATTGTTCCTCCATTGATCAAGAATTTCGAAGTACCATCATCAGCCAGTAAGAAGGGGTTCAATTTTTTCAAATGAACAATTTGAAAACCTATCGATTCTAACAACTGATTGCAGAGTTTATCATTCGGACCTTTCAATTCATAGATGTTGATTTCGGACCTATGAATGGGGGTATTCCCAAAACTTACACAGGAAAAAGGAAAAGAAAGTGAATTAGACAAAAAGAAAAGCAACTTGGCCAAAAAACGAAGTGACTTGCCCAAAAAACGAAGTGACTGGGGGAAAAGGAAAAAGAAACGAAGTGACCTGGACCACTTGGGCAAAAAGAAAGTAAGCAACTTATACACATCTTTTTCGAATTTCTTGCAAACCTCAGAATAATTCATCAAAAATTGATTAATACGAATACGTGTATAAATACGTAATTGATCAAACATTACTTGAAAACGGCTCTTTTGCACTTGAAAATGCACTTGAAAACAGCTTTTCTGCTCAGAAAGGAAATGTTCCAAATGTTCCTGGCAATTCTTGCTCCCATTGGACCATTTGTATATATATGCATAATCTTGTTTGATCATATATTTCATTAGAGTTCTATGACTGAGAGTATCCTTTCCTTTTTGATCCCTTTGAATTCCATATTCGAAGTTGCGATCGGATCTATTCATTAAAAAGAATCGATTCAATACACTTCTTATGTACCTATTATATTGGATTTGAATCAGATTTCGGATCAATCTATATTGATTGACTGCTTCCATTATGTTATTGCTAGCAAATACCACCATTTTTTGCTTTTGATCTCCCAAACCATTCCCGCAGGAGATCCAGACCCGTTTTTGTCTGATCCTTCGAAAAAAATATTCATTCTCCTCATAACGAAAAAGAACAGGAGACAGAACCAATAAAGATTTCTTTTTCGATTCAGCCCCGGTGTTGAATACCTCATTCAAGAATTTTTTTTGATCCAATCCGTACGAATCAATAGAAAAAGAAAATCCCTTATGATACACCAGATCCGGCTCGGTTATTGATAGAGTAAATAGATCTGCCATTTCTTGCAATCTCTCTTCTGATTCAAAATCGTGGTGTAACGCGTATCCTCCCCTGTTCCGTTCATGGAATCGGTGAAAGAAATCAAAAAATGGATTTTTGTTAAAGAATGAAATCTTATTGGAACTGTCCAGATCCGGGTCATCCTTCGGAACCATATCACATCCCGGATCTAATGAAATAGAATGAATTGAGACAGTATTTTGTAAATACGTAATGATTTTGAATAAATGAATCATTTCTTTATTTTCTGATCGCCGGACAAAAGAAAGATGTTTCTTCAACAATTTCTGCTCTCTAGTGGACCTCTCAGTAGGATTCGAACCCAGATGAAGTTCTGACCATCTATCAGAGAAAAAAGAACGAACGGATCTTGTAGCATTCCCAAGAAATTCTTCCATTTCTTCCGGAAACAGATGATTAATCATCGGTTTCTCGCGTTCCGTGAATAGCTGGGACATTGAGGAATATCCAGAAAGGTTTTTCGGGAATCGGTCTGATTCTATCTCTTTTCGTTCCGTTTGAAGAAAGGAAGGATCCCAGGGAATCGATCTTTCTTCTAGTTGTTGAATCTCTCTTTGATTGATCAATGTGCGATATTCCGAATCCTCATTACTAATGGAATCCAAATGATTGGAATCCAAATGATCTCTGGATTGATCAGAGGATCCTTTCAGTTGGCTAGAATCCGTTACTTGAACGAAACTAGACCTTGTGGAATCATATTGAATATTTGACCATACATTCCGTACCTTGCTAAAAAACCGATCCTTCTTTCCCAACCACACATTGCCTAACCAAAAATACGATTCGGGCGGATTATTCCCCCAACTAGGGAATAAAAGGAAGAGATCTTGGCGGAATTTCCACATATGAAATTGAGTACAATTTTGCAACGAGATAGCCCCCTTGTTTCTCGAGAAGAGATGGGAAACATGCTCATGTTGTTTGAAGAAAACCCCCGCTTCAATTGGTCTTTTTTCACGAAAAGCAGACATAAGATAAGAAATCCAGTCTTTCGCTAATCTTTCCAATAAAATAGGATCAGCCAATTTCCAATCATGGTCCTTGTGGGTCGAATCATCATCCATATAATATACAAAAAGAAACTCCAGAGATTTGCTATCTTTCTCTTTGAATAAGATCTCAATTTCGGCGACGGTTTCATTAGATATCTTACAACTAGAATTCCTCTTTGTTATTGAGAGAACCCCAGTACTCTCTTTCCGATTCAGGAAAGAACTCTCAGAGATCTTTTTTCCTTTTGGAAGATACAGGAGCGAAACAATCAACCTATTGATATTGGAAGACCCAACAGCTTCTTCCAATCGATCATTTCTGGGTCCAGTGGAATTCATAGGTATAGGAAGAAACCCTGTCAAATATAGGTTTTTTCTTTCGACCATATTTCGATTGTTAATACGATATATAAGTACCGCTACTACAAAGAGTATTACTCCCCTGATCGTGAAAGATCGATTGCTTGTTGAACCCTGGAAATTGCGTGAAAGTAGAATACTAAAAATTCGTGGGTCAAAGAGTTTTAGAAAACGTTCTTGGTGGAAAAAAATGTGAATAAAGGATCCCACTGAATTGAATTGGGTCCACGAATCTAAGAAATAGTGAGAATTCTTTATCTCTCTCATTATCTCTCTCAATTCGAAAATACAGAACTTGATTTGTCTTTTTTGCACCTTGATTTGTCTTTTTTGCATTAGGTTCACCCCCGAGATTTCATCTCATTTTGATTTTGATTTTGATTCTTCTTTTATGTTATTTTAATTTAAATGATTTTATGTTATTTTCATTTGACTTATTTTATGTTATTTTAATTTAAATGATTTTATGTTATTTTCATTTGATTCTTCTTTTATGTTATTTTAATTTAAATGATTTTATGTTATTTTCATTTGATTCTTCTTTTATGTTATTTTAATTTAAATGATTTTATGTTATTTTCATTTGACTTATTTTATGTTATTTTAATTTAAATGATTTTATGTTATTTTCATTTGACTTATTTTTTATATTGGATTGGCACCGTGGACAAGGGTCCCTGTTAAGCATCCATGGCTGAGTGGTGAAAGCGCCCAACTCATAATTGGCGAAGTCGTAGGTTCAATTCCTACTGGATGCACGCAATCAGGACCTTGGAATCTCATCCATACATAACGAATTGATGTCACATAACACAATTCAGATCCATATCATAACATATCTATCTCTATTTTTTTTAATAGATGATAGATATATATGTATGATAGATATATATGAACAGTAAGAACTAGCATTCTTATTGAGACTTGAACTCAGAAGGAAGAAAATAAATTTATGGATGGAATCAAATATGCAGTATTGACAGACAAAAGTATTCGGTTATTGGGGAAAAATAAATATACTTTTAATATCGAATCAAGAGCAACTAAGATAGGAATAAAGCTTTCGATCGAACTCTTTTTTGGTGT
>JAPZAG010000612.1:42500-47500 GCA_027475135.1 Bactrocera correcta
CGATACCAGTAATTGAACAAAAGCAGAGAACCTCGGTCATTCTTTTTCTGGTCAATCAAAGGGAGCAATTCTAATTTCTAATACTGAATTCTATAGGGTTGAATAAAAATTCGATTGACCATTTGATATCATTGCTATGCTTAGTGTGTGACTCGTTGATTTTTTAGGGTTAGGATTAAACCAGACCCATAGTATGAACTAATAACTAGAGAAGAACTAATAACCAACTCATCAACTTCGCATTATCTGGATCTAAAGAACCAGTCACGATATGATATATAGTATAGGTCATATCTTTGTAGCAACTGCCATTTTTTTTTCATAAACAAAAAAGATTCTAAGTTGCAAAGCAAAATAGAAGAGAAAAAAGATGTGGATAAATGGAAGGAGGAGAGAAAGAGAGAAAAAGAATCTCAATGATTTAAAATTCCAATATGTAAGGTCTATCATAAAAGGCAGTGTAATAAAGCATGAATACTGATTTATCCATACCCTAATTAATGAAATTAATCAATTAATAGAATAATACAAGAAAAAATCAAGAGCTTCGAGCCAAAAAAGACTGAGAAGAATGGCTCAAGACTTTATTTGATTATTCTTACGAGCTCCATTGTCAAATTCGGACCTAACCATTAAGTAAGAAGCGATGGGAACGACGGAACCTGTGAATGACAAAGATTCCATTGAAAAAAATATTAAAGATTCACTGGTCGGGATGGCGGAATGAGCCGGAGATCTATTCATCTATTCTGAGATCTGAGACGTCACGAGCTAGCCCTACAACTGAAATAGAAATTGAAAGAGTAAATATTCGCCCGCGAAAACTTTCTTTTTTTATTGCAAAAGCAATAGGATAAAAAACAGAATAAGGATTAGTTACAATAATAATACAATATTAGTAAAACTAATATGAAAATGTTGAATTATCTATTCAAACAAGATATATAAATGACTAACGATTCTTCGTATTCCTCAAAAAATACATATATATCTTAACTTCATTTTTTGAATATTATATCTTAATTAATTGAAATGAACTTCATTATTAAAAATCCAAATTTTGAAATCCTTTATTCGCGAGGAGCTGGATGAGAAGAAACTCTCACGTCCAGTTCTGTAGTAGAGATGGAATTGAGAAACAACCATCAACTATAACCCCAAAAGAACCAGATTCCGTAAACAACATAGAGGAAGAATGAAGGGGATATCTTCTGGAGGTAATCATATTTGTTTCGGTAAATATGCTCTTCAAGCACTTGAACCTGCTTGGATCACATCTAGACAAATAGAAGCAGGTCGACGAGCAATGACACGAAATGCACGTCGTGGGGGAAAGATATGGGTACGCATATTTCCAGATAAACCAGTTACTGTACGACCCGCGGAAACACGTATGGGTTCGGGAAAAGGATCCCCTGAATATTGGGTAGCTGTTGTGAAACCCGGTCGAATACTTTATGAAATGGGTGGAGTAACAAAAAAGATTGCCAGAAGAGCTATTTCAATAGCAGCATCCAAAATGCCTATACGAACTCAATTCATTAGTTCGGAGATAGAAGAAAAATCTAAAACCACCCGAAAGGAATCTTAGGAATGAAACAAAAACACAGGTTTCTTTTTGTGTTTGTGGACAAAAAATATTTCTTTTTTTCTTCGCCCTTTGCATTGTAAAAAACAGAGTAAAAAAAAATGATATGATTCAACCTCAGACCCATTTAAATGTAGCGGATAACAGCGGGGCTCGAGAATTGATGTGTATTCGAATCATAGGAGCTAGCAATCGTCGATATGCTCATATTGGTGACATTATTGTTGCTGTTATCAAAGAAGCAGTACCTAATATGCCTCTAGAAAGATCCGAAGTAGTCAGAGCGGTAATTGTGCGTACCTGTAAAGAACTCAAACGTGACAACGGAATGATAATACGATATGATGACAATGCCGCAGTTGTTATTGATAAAGAAGGAAATCCAAAAGGAACTAGAATTTTTGGTGCAATCGCCCGAGAGTTGAGACAATTCAATTTTACTAAAATAGTTTCATTAGCTCCCGAAGTATTATAAAAGGAAATCGTGATATGTTTCTAGTGGAGTATTTGAAAGAAAGGTATTAGAAAAGTAAATCGTGATATGTTTCTAGTGGAGTATTTGAAAGAAATAGATTCAAAATTGAGTAGAATGTGTCTCACGCATATATCTTTCTTGAAAAATAGAATTCATAGACAAATAAGTAAAAAAACACGTTGATAGTATCCAATTTTTTTGCCGCAATAATTATAGTTCATCATGGGTAGGGACACTATTGCTGAGATAATCACTTCTATACGAAATGCTGATATGGATCGAAAAAGAGTGGTTCGAATAGCATCCACCAATATTACCGAAAATATTGTAAGAATACTTTTACGAGAAGGTTTTATTGAAAACGTGAGAAAGCATCGAGAAAAAAACAAAAATTTTTTTGTTTTAACCCTGCGACATAGAAGGAATAGGAAAAGACCTTATAGAAATATTTTCAATTTAAAACGGATCAGTCGACCCGGTTTACGAATCTATTCTAACTATCAACGAATCCCTAAAATTTTAGGTGGGATGGGAGTTGTAATTCTTTCTACTTCGCGAGGTATAATGACAGACCGAGAGGCTCGACTAGAAGGAATCGGGGGAGAAATTTTGTGTTATATATGGTAATATTTTGAATAGAATATAAAAATTGGATCCAAAACTTCTTATTTGTTTGTAAAATTTGGGAAAGGAAAAAATGGGGGAGTTATTGAATATCGTTCTACCTGCATTAGTTGATACTTCAAGATCACTTACAGTACCTGGGATGAAAGAACAAAAATGAATTCCTAAGGGTTTCATTAATGAATCGCTTCCGAATAGTATGTTCCGGGCTTATTTATAGAATGAAGATCTGATTCTAAGTTCTGTTTCGGAAAAGATCCGACGTAGGTTTATATGGATACCGCCAAAAAGTCAAATTTGAAGTAAGTCCTTATGATTCAACCAGAGGGCGTATAATTTATCAACTTCGCAACGCAACAAAGATTCGAAGGATTCGTTTTTCAACTTTAACAAACATGTCTTTCACGGAAATACAATTCGAGATGCAAAATATCAAGAAACTTTTTTGAAAAAAGTAGATTTCAAATGAAGGTAAGGAATGGGAAATATGAAAATAAGAGCTTCTGTTCGTAAAATTTGTGAAAAATGTCGACTAATCCGTAGAAGAGGACGAATTATAGTAATTTGTTCCAACCCGAGACATAAACAACGACAAGGATAATCAGACTTGCCAACTGAACCAATGTAAAAATAAAGAATCGTGAAATGGATATATCCATATATCGCTAACTCAGATTTACGAAATGTAAAATATGGCAAAAGCTATACCGAGAAGAAGTTCGCGTAGGAATGGACGTATTGGTTCACGTAAGAGTGCACGTAGAATACCAAAGGGAGTTATTCATGTTCAAGCTAGTTTCAATAATACCATTGTCACTGTTACAGATGTACGGGGTCGGGTAGTTTCTTGGTCCTCCGCCGGGACTTCTGGATTCAAGGGAACGAGAAGAGGGACACCTTTTGCTGCTGAAACCGCGGCATCAAATGCTATCCGTACAGTAGTTGATCGGGGTATGCTACGAGCAGAAGTCATGATAAAGGGTCCCGGTCTCGGAAGAGACGCAGCATTACGAGCTATTCTTCAAAGTGGTATACTATTAACTTTCGTACGGGATGTAACCCCTATGCCACACAATGGCTGTAGACCTCCGAAAAAAAGACGTGTGTAGAAATGAACATTGAAAAAATCTCAAGAGAAAGAGAAATAAAATCAAGAATTCGCTAATCTAATCAAATAATATTGCTATGATTCGAGAGAAAGTCACAGTATCTACTCGGACACTACAGTGGAAATGTGTTGAATCAAGAACAGACAGTAAACGCCTTTATTATGGCCGCTTTATTCTGTCTCCACTTATGAAAGGTCAAGCCGACACAATAGGCATTGCGATGCGAAGAGCTTTGCTTGGGGAAATAGAAGGAACATGTATCACACGTGTAAAATCGGAGAAAGCCCCGCATGAATATTCTACCATAGCGGGTATTCAAGAATCGGTACATGAGATTTTAATGAATTTGAAAGAAATTGTATTGAGAAGTAATCTATATGGAACTTGTGACGCGTCTATTTGTGTCAAGGGTCCTGGATGTGTAACTGCTGAAGATATCATCTTACCCCCTTCTGTGCAAATCGTTGATAACACACAACATATAGCTTGGTTGACGGAACCAATTGATTTTTGTATTGGATTACAAATCGAGAGAAATCGCGGATATATTCTAAAAACGCACCATAACTTTGAAGATGGAAGTTATCCTATAGATGCTGTATTCATGCCGGTTCGAAATGCGAATCATAGTATTCATTCTTATGGGAATGGGAATGAAAAACAAGAGATACTTTTTCTAGAAATATGGACAAACGGAAGTTTAACCCCGAAAGAAGCACTTCATGAAGCCTCCCGCAATTTGATTGATTTATTTATTCCCTTTTTACATATGGAGGAAGAAAACTTACATTTAGAGGATGGTGAACACACGATTCCTTTATCCCCCTTTACCTTTCATGATAAAGTGGCTAAACTCAGAAAAAACAAAAAAAAACTAGCATTGAAATCAATTTTTATTGACCAATTAGAATTCCCTCCCAAGATCTATAATTGCCTCAAAAAGTCCAATATCTCTACATTATTGGACCTTTTGAATAAAAGTCAAGAAGATCTTATGAAAATAGAGCATTTTCACATAGAAGATGTAAAACGGATATTGGGCATTCTAGAAAAACATTTCGCAATTGATTTACCAAAAAATCAATTTTAAGTCTTCTTTTTCATTTTTTTAATGAAATTCAAAGAAACTATCAAATATTTTTTCGCTAATACATATAGAATATTCGAACTCAATTCAGAATTCAATTAACTAGATGTATCTAGG
>JAPZAG010000612.1:55000-59980 GCA_027475135.1 Bactrocera correcta
TCTCTTTCTTCAATGGAAGGGAGGGTTCAGGATCCATTTTATTGTAGAGCCGTATGCAATACCCAAAAGATGCCTGTACGGTTGTTCAATTCTATCGTTTGTCTTCGCTTTTTCATGCGAGCTAGAGGAACATTTTGTTATATCATCAGGGTAATGATCCATCAACCTAGGACTTCTTTTTTTGAGAGTCATGCAGGAGAACTTCTCTTGGAAATGAAAGAAGCGTTGAAACTGCGTGAACGCATCGCAGAGATTTATGCACAAAGAACCGGCAACCCTACCTCGATCATATCCCGAGACATGGACAGAGACGTTTTCTTTTCAGCAAGACAAGCCCGAATTTATGGAATTATTGATGATATAGAGTTCTCAGATGATGAAGAGTTCTTAAGGGGTTGATCTTGTAGGGATTGTATTCATATGGATTTCGTTCAAATATGTGATTTTAGATTTGATCTCCGAGTTGAATATACATTCTATTAAATGGAAATAGAAGGAATTCATCATCAGTCGGTTAGGATCAATCTAAACCAGACCATTATATTATGTATACAATTCAACATGCCAACTATTAAACAACTTATTAGAAATCCAAGACAGCCAATCAGAAATGTCACGAAATCCCCCGCTCTTGGGGGATGTCCTCAGCGTCGAGGAACATGTACTAGGGTGTATGTGCGACTCGTTTAGATTATCAGCTGGCACATAAAAAAAGAAAAAAAAAAGAACTTTTCCAGTATAAATGGTCAGTATCTGAGTGAATGGGATAGAATGGAAGAAGGAACTCCACTCATTATTAAACTCTATCATATCCCTCTATTGTGTATAAAGTTTATGGTTTCCATTGGTGCAAATCCAATTACCTCAATTGAAGATGAGAATAAATTCTCCATTGGTAGCAAATGGTTATCCATTAAGCGGAGGAAATCCTATTTAAAAAACATAACGATTAGGCTCCCACTCTGGCAAGAACGGACTAACAGGGCCAGCTACCCCAGCTAACTTTCATACTTAAATACCGTTACTTTATAAGTAGATCTCGTTGTGAAAGACCTATTACTGGAAAATTCATGGGTAGAGCCAAAGAATGTGAACTATACAAGTTCCCAATAACGTTGATTAGTTGATTAAATGAAGTGAAAGGCTCCGGTGTATAGAGAAGACCTCACCGTTTCAGAAGTAACCATAGAAACGAAGGAACCCCACTATTTCTTTATCTAGTTTTATTTATTTTTTTTTTTTTACTCTATTTTTTATAGGAAAATAAAATTTCTTATGTCTTTCTTATTCTTGTTTCGTGGTAAAATACCTAAACAAAAAAAGAAAAATCGTGGTTGGGAAGGTTATAGTAGCAAAAGCCATTGGAATTTTTATTTTATACATTGGAGAAATCCGTTTTGTTAGTTTTTGTTAGTTATAGTAATAGAAGACAGAGTAAATAAAAGAATAGCTGAAAGAAAGAAAAAATGAGTTATTCGAAAAAGTTTCATTTATTCCATGACCAGAATTAAACGGGGATATATAGCTCGGAGACGCCGAACAAAAATGCATTTCTTTGCATCAAGTTTTCGAGGGGCTCATTCAAGGCTTACTCGAACTATGACTCAACAGGAAAAAAGAGCTTTGGCTTCAGCTCATCGGGATAGGGATAGGCAAAAGAGAGATTTTCGTCGGTTGTGGATCACTCGGATAAACGCAGTAATTCGCGAAAGAGGAGTATCCTATAGTTATAGTAAATTCATACACGATCTGTACAAGAACCAATTGCTTCTTAACCGTAAAATACTTGCGCAAATAGCTATATCAAATAGGAAATGTCTTTATATGATTTCGAACGAGATCATATAAATAAAAAAAGTAGATTGTAAAGAATCCAACGGAATATTTTCAATGGAGTTCCCGGAGAATGAACTCCGGGAAGGTAGAGTAGAAATTACGATGATCAAATCTGATAAAATAGTAAAACACGTTCAATCCAAAAAGATTTCTGATTCATTTTTTTCTTATGACACGATAATCAAATATAGATTCACGGATTTTTCGAGCAAAACACCAATCCGCATTTGAGTTCGGATTGGAATTATGATTCAAGTGAAGTAAGCCTATTTCTTTTTTTTATTTATTTGGAATTTTTCTTTCTTTTGATCTTTATTTTGATTTCTAGCTTTCAAAGCATTAGTTCTAGCGGTCGACTCGCTTATTTGAAATCCTTTCCTTTTAAAGGGTAACAAAGATAAAATACGAGCTTGTTTTATCGCAAGAGTAATTAATCGTTGTTGTTTCAAGGTCAATCTATTCACTCGTCTAGATAATATTTTTCCTTGTTCACTAATAAATCGGCTAATTAAGCTCATGTTTCTATAATCAATTCGATCCCCCGATTGAATCGGGGGCAAACGCCTACGAAAAGATCGCTTGGATTTAAGAAAAGGTCGCTTGGATTTATCCATAGTTTGTTTAGTTTATTCCCTATCCCGAATATCTTATTTTCGTATTTTATATCTTATTTTCTTATTTTTTCATTAGAATTCAATTTCATTATCAATTTGCCCCAAATAGGATTTGTTTATTTCAATCTGTTATAGATCCGGTATAGAGAATGTCGTTCTTTTTTTTCCCCTCCTTGAAAGAAAGACCAATTTATTTTTTGATCTCTCCATGAATCGTATGTTTGTAACAATAGGGACAGAATTTTTTCAATTCTAATGGATTAGGCGTATTGTGCCGGTTCTTTTGAGTAATATATCTGGAAATGCCCGTTGATACCTTATTAACACCGTTTCGGACACAACTGGTACATTCCAAAATCACCGTGACTCGTGCATCTTTACTCTTGGCCATGAACCTCCTTTATATTTTTGATTGACTCAACTCTTCTATTTTCAATTCAAAACAAAGAAAGGAAAAAATAGAAGTTACTAAATAAATTGAAAATGAATTTCAATTTGTAAATGAAATTCGAAATGAAAGAAATAAAAAAGGAACACAACGATTTCTAAACTAGATTTCAAATTGAAGTAATTTCAGTATATTGGATAAGACTCCCGTCCTAGATCTTCATTTTCGATTCTATCCACACCCCTCTATTATGAATAGACTATTCATTTCATTTAAGAATTCTTTTTTGAATAATAGAATATTCATTGAATTCGACCTTGAGCCCGAATCTTGACTCCACCCTTATTCTTTCTCTTTCCTCCCCTTTTCAAAAAGGGAAAAAAGAGAAAAGAGGGGGGAAGTTTTACTCAAGGATACTTGATTGTATCTCTAGTCTTCTTCATTCCTTCCCATATAAATAACTAGAATGAAAAAAAGGGGAATGTCAACGCATCCGGGAAAAACCGATTAATCTCTATCAATAGACCTGCTAAAGCCCCGAACCATAGCGTACTTAGTACTGGTGCCACGGAGAGATATGTTTTAAAATCTCGCATCGAAAACCCTCCTTTTTTATTTTATTATTGTATTGTAATTCAATTTCTTGTAATTCATATATAATGCATATATGATCAGATACATATGTGGGTAAGGACCACTTATTGTACACCGAATTCCTAAATTCCTAATTCAAAATGTACAATGACCGGGTAAATAAGATTTCCCTTTTCATAAAACAGAAAAAAAGACAGTCCCCCTCTTACTGAGCATTTCCGAAAAATGCTCATTTTTTTTTACGACTATGTATTTGTATATTTTGTATCTAATCTATATGAAAACTCTTTTCCTTTGACTATTCTTTTATTTATTTATTAACTATATATTTATATTTCAATTTCTTATATGTAACATTATCTTCTATGTAACATTATATGGTACATGAGACCAAAAAGACGAAATGATAAGAAAAAGTGTATATGCAAAAATTGTATATATAGAAGGAGAATGGAAAACAAGACAGGAATTCTCTACAATTAGACTGTGGAACAATTGAAGGGATGTGGCGCAGCTTGGTAGCGCGTTTGTTTTGGGTACAAAATGTCACGGGTTCGAATCCTGTCATCCCTACCTATTACTGCTCAAAGGAGCAGTAACTGGGGATTAATTGAGATCGCTTCAAATTGGGCATAATCTATCATTTTTATGATAGTATTCTTCTAGTACTCGTCTCAAAATATTAGGATTATTAAAAGAATCTTTTTCTTTAAAGTCTTATCTATTCTGATAAGAAAGCGCTCTTAGTTCAGTTCGGTAGAACGTGGGTCTCCAAAACCCAATGTCGTAGGTTCAAATCCTACAGAGCGTGATTTTTGTCTTCTTAGATGAATTAGACTGAAATATATTCAGTAACGTGCACAGCAATCGGAATTTGACCTCCTGGGGATTAAAGAAAAGAGGGGGTCAATAATCAATAAAAAAAAAAGAGCTGTTAATTAATCAAAGGTCCAACTGATCACCACGCCTGTATTGTAAATATGCAGTTACGAATAATCCAGCCCAAAATAATAGGAATTAGACCTAACACGATTCCAAATAGAAAAACTTCAATCATTTCAATTATTTGTTTGAAAGGATAAAAAAAGAGGTAATATGCATACTAAAATATTAATCCAAATTGACATGAATCTCAATGACCAAGAATTGACAATGAATTGAAAATTGGCGCGACGGCAAGTAACTGTAAGTAACTATCGAATAGACAGAAACGGAATCCCGCATCGCAGAAATATTTCTTTTAATGAATTGTTCATTTCATTTCAAACCTTTTTTATTTGATTTCAATTTTAAATAAGTCGTATCTTGCTCAGACCAATAAATAGAGCTGAGGTTATAGTTAAAGCTGCTAATAAAAAACCAAAATAACTAGTTAGAGTAAGCATGAAGGGGCTAAATGAAATATGTTATTTTTATACATATGTTTCTAAAGCATTTACCGAAGTTTCTATTTTTGCAAAAAATAGGAATATACGGAAAAATACCAATTGAAAAAAGAAGTTGAATGGAAAGTTTTTGATTAATCTATAGATACACGGGGAGAACTAA
>JAPZAG010000613.1:0-10000 GCA_027475135.1 Bactrocera correcta
CAAGAAGCTGCTCATTTGTCGGAACTATATAAAATGTAGCTGCCATACAAACTGAACGATCGGAATCAAGTTCTTTTATGGAAAACTTTTGCATTTGACAATGAATCTTTCCAAAAGTTGGCACAGGTTATTTTCTAGGGCAACAATGTAATCCCCGAAGAAATGGTTCAGATCGGCTTACTATAACATATAGCTGTCATACAAACTTAACGATCGGAATCAAGGGGTTGTATTGAAAACTTTCGCATTTGACGTGGTAACTTCACGAAATTTGACATGGATTACTGTAGCATATAGCTTCCATGTAAACTGAACTTATAGCTACTAAAATAAATGCACCTGTGAAGGGTATATTAGCTTCGGTGCAGCCGAAATTAACGTTTTTTCTTGATAGGCTAAGACTGTGGGCATTATACGAATGGTGACTAGATCTATAGGCAAGTAATGAGAGGTTGGATGATTTTGCCACTTACCCAGTATCCTGTTTCATTGTACTTTGTTATTATTTAAAAATTAATCGCTGCTGTAGCAAACTCAACCAAACAAGCGGCTTGTCAACATTAAACTTGAAAATTTAGTGACAGCCCAGAAGGACCTGTAGGGCGGGAAGGAAGGGCCAATAAAACGGGTGTATATAATTATGTTAACAGCGAGAAAAGATATATGTAAGTTATAGTTCGTAAATGATGTCGATGTGTGTTTTAATGTGAATAAAAGTTACAAAACTAAATTTAATAGGTGTTGTTGTAACATTATTATGAGACAGGCGTCAGAATTTCTTCTATGTATTGAAATTTCAGACATGGCGACCCTCCTGAATATCTTAATTTCGTGAATGGATTACATATTTGAGTTGATATAAACAACCTTTAATGTAAATGCCTCATTTTGATTAAATTCTAAGTTGAACATACTCTACCGAACGTGATAAAAGTGCCTTATGCGATATACATACTTTTACAAGACGTGATTTTGGCGTGGAGTACGAAGAACATCCTGGGTGCAGCATCGTTTTGAGTCAAGAGTAGACTTTTCAAAACGTTTCAAAGTAGATGGATAAATCTATATAGCTTTTGAATAAATTGAGTGATATATGAATTGGAGCTTGAAAGGCGATTTTGTATATCAAAAATGCTGCTGAAAACAATACGACAACCCTAACTGCTATTACAGTTGATAAAGCGCCTTAGAAGGAGTGGGCGGGGAAATGGCTGTGATACAGCCAAAAACCCACAACGTCATGATTATGTGCAAGGATTTGGACGAAATAACTTCTCCAGAAGAGACTTGTGAAGCTTTGCAAAAAGAGTGCGGATTAGAAAATCTGGGAAAACTAAACATTAAGAGCATACGAAAGACACGAAGTGGAACACCAAGACTGCACTCAAGGTAGGCAAGATAAAGATCGGGTGGTCTGTATGTCGCCTCCGGGAAAACTCCCCTATTCCCCGTTGCTTCAGGTGCTTTCATCTGGGGCACATGGCGCACAAATGTTGCAATCCTGTGGACAGGTCGTCTCTATGTACACGTTGTGGAGCCGGTGGACATGTAGCGAAGTCATGTACTAACGACGCCAGCTGCATACTTTGTAAAGGAGCACACTCAGCCTTGAGTACTACGTGCCCCAAATATCTAGAGATGGCGAAATCGTTAAGGAAATGAGGATAATACAATTAAATTTGAACCACGGCGCAGCAGCACAAAAGCTACTAAAACAGACAGTATTTAAAAAAAAACATTGATGTCGCCTTACGAGCAATACTTCCAGCGTTCGGAAAGCACCTGGACTACAGACATATCGGAAAAGGCTGCGATATGGTCATGTAAAGGACAACCATTTATATCTCGTTCCGGAGGGCATAATTTTTGAAATGGGCAACTATACGAGGCATATACCTTGTTAGCTGCTATGCTCCTCCCAGCGCCTCAATTAAGGATTTTGAAGACTTCCTCCTGGAACTTGCTTCAGAAATCAGGGGAAAATCCCCAATTATAATCGCAGGCGACTTCAATGCGTGGTCGACCGCTTGAAGCAGTAGGCGCACAAACCACCGTGGGCGTCTACTACTTGAATTCCTCGGCCAAACGAATCTTACGACTCTGAATAGCGGAACGCAAAATACATTTCAAAAAGGAAACAAAGGCTCCATAATCGATCTCAAGTTCGCCAACGACGCCCTTAGTAGGCACATTAAGTGGGCGGTGTCGGACATATTTACAAATAGTGACCACATCGCTATTATTGCCAAAGTCTCATATGCCGGAGGGACGGAACGCCGCAGCAGGAGCACATGCCAAAAACGAACTTGGAAACAAAAAGACTTTGATGCTGAACTTTTTGAGATGGTCTGGAGTTCAGAAAATATACAAGGCGAAGACGCCATACACCTGGTATCCGCAGTGCGAAAAAAATTGTCCACAGCTTGCGACGCAACCATGCGCAGGACAGCACACCATACCAACCGAAGACCAGTGTATTGGTGGAATGAAGAAATAGCTGGGCTCAGAAAACTCTGCAACTCAGCTAGACGCCGCCTACAACGTAATCAGAGTGAAGAAAATGAAAGCAGTTATATTAATACATTTAAAAGTCAAAAGAAGCTTCTGAAGTCAGCCATTGGTCGCAGTAAAAAGAAGTGTTTTGAAAAACTCTGTGAGGAAGCAAACGAAGACCCTTTATGAGAAATGTCGTCGAAACTTGTTTTCCAAAAAGTATTTCTTATGCTAAACCTCTAATCGAAGTCGAAGAGCCACCACTGCTAGTTAGTGAAGAAGAAATATTGCCATAGCCGGAAAAATTAAAAGCAACAAAGCGCCTGGATTAGACGGCATTCCAAACAGAGCCCTAAAAGAAGCCATGACTCTGAATTCTAAATTATTCGTGAAAATGTACAATGCGTGCTTAAAAGAAGGAATATTTCCCGACTTATGGAAAGTCAGCGATTGGTTCTACTTCCTAAACCAAAAATGCCACCGGAGGAACCATCTTCATATCGACCTCTGTGCATGCTTGACACTATTGGAAAAGTATATAAAAGCATTGTTAGAAACCGCTTGGAGATAGCAATCCAGAAAGCTGGCGGATTATCAGAAAGACAATACGGCTTTATGAAAAATAGGTCCACCATTGACGCACTATACGCTGTCGTTGACACTGCGAAATGCGCAGTAAGTGGCAAGCGATGGAAAGGTGGAACAAAAAAATATTGTGCGCTGATCACCCAGGATGTGAAGAGTGCCTTTAACTCAGCAAAGTGGGCAAACATAATCAATGCTCTATATGAAATACGTGCTCCTCAATATCTTATGGAAATTGTCATAAGTTATTTTGAAAACAGGCGACTATTATACGATACAGATGAAGGCACAAAGAGCTACTCAATTTCGACTGGATTACCGCAAAGCTCGGTACTAGGCCCCCTTCTATGGAACATAATGTATGATGGGGTGCTAAGGAGGCACCAACCGAAAGATATTAAATTAGTTGCATACGCAGACGACCTTATTGTGGTAGCAGTGGCTAAGCACCTCGACGACCTCCGGAGCAAATGCAATGAGTGCATAAACGGTCGGCGCCAATGGTTCTGCTCAATGAGTTTAGAACTGGCAGAAGTCAGACAGATGTCTTGCTCATAAGTACAAGGAAAGTAGAGGAAAGTATATCTCTCACCATAGGTGAGTGCGAGATTCATTCACAGCCACACCTAAAATATCTGGGAGTAATAGTAGACTCCAGGCTCAAATTTAAGGATCACCTAGAGTACACTGCAGGTAAAGCGAATAAAATCCTGAATGCCTTATCAAGAATGATGGCAAATAAAGGCTGCGTCCGTTCCAGCCGGCGTTTTTTATTCGCAAAAGTAATGAGATCGGTTGTATTTTATGCGGCTCCAATATGGATCCAGGCGCTAGGCATCAAAGCCTATGCCAGACAAATGAACACAGTGCAGAGGCTGTCGGCACTAAGAGTTATCAGTGCTTTCCGAAGAATTTCAAGTGACGCTGCTGAAGTAATAGCCAGTATGATGCCCATAGACATCCAGGGTGATGAATACGAACGAGTTTACAAATTACCAGAGGCATCTATAAGAGCCAAAAGAGAAGAGAGAGGGAAAAGCTTAACAATATGGCAGCAGCGGTGGCAAACCTCACTTAAAGGACCTATAGACTAATACCGGAGCATCCATTCCTAGATCGACAGGCGGGGACCTGGATTTCCACCTAACCCAAATACTAAGTGGGCATGAGTGCTTTAGAAGCTACCGATGTCCGATGTGTTTAGAGTGCTTAGAAGATTCCGAGAATATATTCTTTTATTGCCCTCGCTTTTTAAGTACAAGGGAAAAACTTAAAACTACACTCGGTGGTAGTTTTACGGTGGAAAATTTGACGACACTTATGTGCCAGTCCTCTGAAAACTGGAATGCTGTCAGCGAAGCGGCAGCGTCAATCATGACAAAACTTAGACAGACATATAGGGCAGAATAGGCGTCCGCCAGTCCGTGCCATAGAGGAGACTTAATTGTCTTATCACTCCCACGAAGTAATACTTAATCCGGTGGGTTCCGTGGGAGAGTCTGGGGTTCTGGGGTTGGGAGTAGGTTTGGTTTAGCGGATTAAAGTTCCGCACTTCGGCTTTTGATGCTTCTTCCTACTTAAAAAAAAAAAAAAAAAAAAAAAAAAAAAGAAAACGTAAGAAATCTGTAATCTCCATATTTCGTGGAATCAGAAGAATGTGCTGTGTAAATGTTAAGAGCTTCAGATAACGGGAAATGCTACTTATTAAATTGACAAGAGCGATTCAAAAGAAATACTCGAAAATTGTGACTAAATGCGACAATAAATTTCCATTCTAACAACACCAGGGCTCATGTCGTGAGGCTGAGGGACGGACAATACTATTTTACATGTTAAAACGCTCGAATACTGTTGTATACCCAATACATTAAATGAATAATGCAAATTTTTGTCTTTGGGTGGGCGTCTGTAAGTTTTCTAGAGAAGAAATTATGTACCTTTGACTTTGCTTCCATTTTACTATGGAGATATCCTATAAGAGAACTATAGAGATCGAATTGAAGTAGACAGGGAGGAGAAAGCCATAAGGAAACCCAGTTATTATGATTAAACTTCTGAACGTCATTGAAATCACTTCAAAAAAGTAAACAAATAATATTTCGCAGTTACATTCATACATATATTCTGGTGTCTTAAAATGGTTTCGAAAAGGTTTGAGCCGCTAAGACAGTAGAGTGAATAAAATTCGCTAAATGTGTGTCAATAAATTAAATGGAACTCATGAAGCATAAAAGGGTTCTTCCTTACAAAAAGCACAAAAATACAGAAAAATAAATCTACTCTCCACTTATACATAAGTATGTACATATTACTCACATTTTAGGGGTGCATTTGACACTGAGTCATACGTACATCCAAGTTATTATGACGGCGATTAAAGTGGAAGAAAATTAAAATGAAGATATTCCGCGGACTCAGCAAAAGCGTTATAAAAAGCAAGCAAATGGTTAGCATTTCGAAAAGAGTAATAGCGATTGTGTAGTTTGTGGTCTGGTGCTTTCCTTGCTATCTGTTAACATAAATCAGTGGCAATAAAATTGCAGCAATTACATGTCCTGCAATTTCTAGGAAGTGGGCAGCCAAAAGTAATTAATATTTACGACAAGAAATTAATTGAGGACGGGATTGCTGGAATGTATAAAAATAATTTGTTTAAAAATATGTTTCGCTTAGCGTGGAAATTTCATTTGCAAATACCACAAAGGAAAAAGTTAAATAATTAGGCTTAAAGAAAATAATTATAAAATTAAATCCTTACGATCTGATTGTATAAAACAATATAATTGTGTACACATTTCAGTCATTTGCAGAATATTTAACTCTCTAAAATATTCTATAGGAGAAAAAAATAATAATCAATCCACACACGTAGAATCTTATTACAAACGGTACTTTTTATGGAAATCAAATATTAAAATGTGAATATTTGCCTAAAAATGTTTGGATAATTTTGTAAAATGCGTTTGAAACTTATTTTTATTTTGTAGTATCTGACCCTGACGTTATCAGCAGGTAGCACAGTATACACAACGACATACAGGTATACATTGTTACGAATTAAGAAATACTTTCCCTTAATTCAATCGATTTGGAAATATTTTCGAATAATGCAAGACAACTTTGTATTTTATATTGAATGCGTGCAGCTAAAATATCTTCACACAATATCTTTTTATTAAAATATTTTCAATTTCAATCAATTTCGGTGTTCTAGCTGTAAATATTTAAATTTAATTTATTCAAATGCCTCTTCACAAAAAGTGTAAAAAAACATTTTTTAGACGATGATTACCTAACTTTCTCGTATATTGTTCTGTGGTTTACTTAGTTCCGATCTTTCTATTGAGCTCAATGTTTTCAATAAGACATGCAAGTGTTTCAAATATTAAAAGTACTACTCGGGCAAGCCCCAGCAAATATCTACATACTCTTGCAACATGTTGCAACAGAGTATAATAGTCACGGTTGTTTGCATCACCTAAAATTAATTAAGATATATAGTATAAGCCGTTGTATATAAAAATGATCAGTAGAACAAAAGGAGTCTGTCCATCAGTGAAAGCTATAACTTGAATAAAAGCTGGGATATCTTGATAAAGTCTTATACATAGTTTCCGTGGCAAAAAGGTTCGAAAATAAGCATAACTGGATTACTGCCACGCCCACGAAATGATATTTTACGAAAAACACTGATATCGGGTAATAGCCCCATCCACCCTCCATAAACAAGACTTCAAGATGGTACAAGAATTCATATATCAGGCCGTATTCGACCGATATCGACCAATTGGTTTATAATATAATATTATCCGCTCATCCCTATGCTCCAATTTTAGTTGGCCGAAATCAGACTACTACTAATCCCGACTTCTTTATATACATACGAGTATAACAGAAACTAAAAATTCATCTGATTATTTCACTTTGCAGTATGCAAGTTAAACCCCAAAGAAAGTATCAGAATACAAGTTTGCCTGAATAGTGCGCTAAAGAATGCCTCGTTGAATATGGGGAATACGTTGGGAAAATTTATTTCCGTTTTACGAAATAAATTCAATAGATGATTCAGAGCATAAACTCTTTATTGGACCTCTCTATGCGAATAATGACCTCGATTGCGAAGTAGGGGTAAACTATTTGTTGGCATTCAGCAAATCTTTGCTAATTAGTATGTTTTTTTTTTCAAATAATTTATTACGTATGTATTTTCATTAATTGCATATGGTTAGGTATTTATTTTCATTTCATTCCCATTCATATGTTATTTAAGCAGGGGAAACGGTTTTCGTTTTTTTTACGTTTTAATATATAAACAAAATCGGTTCTAAACCAAATAACCAAAAAAAAAGTGTATGCTTTTAGAATCTCCACAATCTGCGATATCTCCCAACAAATTTCCTTTGAATAATTTTATTATATTTTTCGTAAGTCTTTTATTGCCCCAACGGCTTTGTGTCTGTATGGAAATCATAATAATAAGGAACAATTCACGAAGATATATGGAAACATATGAAATTTAAATTTATCTCAAGTTATTTTAATAACAAAATTGAACTATTTATTTACTTAACAACGTTTTTACATATATATGTGTATATACATATATAATCTTATAATAAATAATTCAGCAAAAACGAACAGAAAGATGAGAAATAAAATAATGATATTAGAAAATCTCTAAACGAAAATGTTCAAGTATTGTAATAAAATTTCTTACAATCGGCATTCTCTTATTTATTATAATCAAATATACTCATTTCGTTTATGAGCTAAACCAATCTACGTTGTGAATGATCGTGGAATTTATACTCTTTTGCTTTTGTAACTCAAAAAAAATGCTCAATTCCAACTCATCGCTTTAGCAGTTCTTTTAGAATAATTCTTTTTTTGCTATCAGAAGCTATATTATAACTATATTTTTTGCCTATGATATGCTCGTACTTAATTCTGCGACAAATATGTATTCAATGAAGATGAGTTACAAATCTTTACTTATTTTAAGTTTGATTTTTGTAAGCTACCACAAAAATTTACTTTGTATTTTTATATCCTGATCAGGGTATATTAAGTTTTTCTTTAAGTTAAAAATACCCAGAGGGAAAAGCCGCAATCCTAAAAATTATATAAATAAACTGCATAAATCATCACCATGCCGAGCTGAGTCGATCTCATGTCATGTCAATATCGCTGTTCGGTTACTAAAAATTAAGTCCCATTGTGGGAATTTTTTTATTTCATCTTTAAGAAATTTGACAATTATTATAGCACAAGACTATTCTATAATCTGGGAATACATTATTAAGAACAGATCATGTAACTGCCATTCCAACTGGCATATCAAGCTCAAGATAAACATCATTAAAAATATTGTTTCTTTCTTCAATAACTTAAATTAAACTTGACGGTGGTTTGTATCAAACAACATGGATAGAAACAACTAGCAAACCCTTTCCGTTGGATATAAACTGTTTGCCGGTCATGGTTTCAGATTTAAGTTATTTAAGTATAAAATGGATATAAAAAATGCACTTATGAAAGGTCAAATTTATAAATTAATGCATGTAGGTATTTGAAATTAACATAAGTATTATTTGATTATGCCGCTAAGAATAAGGCAAATTATTATGTCATTCCTCTTGCCACTTGCATACCAATAATAGAAATTATATTTTATATTTGAAACCCATG
Organism: Bactrocera correcta; assembly: GCA_027475135.1. Classification (NCBI taxonomy): domain Eukaryota; kingdom Metazoa; phylum Arthropoda; class Insecta; order Diptera; family Tephritidae; genus Bactrocera; species Bactrocera correcta. Next base: position 8,767 of record JAPZAG010000613.1, read on the forward strand.
TCTAGACCAGGCTAAATCAAGTGATAGACCGACTTCATTTTTATTCAGCCCAAAACCACTTGATTCATATAAAGTTTAATGGTTTGTTGAAGTTCACTACAAGGTTTGTCCGGAAAGTAATAAGACTAAGTCGATTTAAAAAAAAATTTATTGAACCAATCGTTACAGTTCCTAAAAACTTTGAACTACTCCTGCGTCGATGCAGCGCTGCCAGCGCGATTTCCAAACATTGAAAGCGTCAGGATAGCTATTCACAAGAAAGGTGGTGTGAGCAGAGGCGTTGTCGTGGTGCAACTTCCAATCGGCTGCGACTCTTGAGGACTTCCACGTAAAACTTTGCGTTGACGGTTTGTCCAGGAGGATCAAATTCATGGTGGACAATGCCGTTGATGTAAAAAAGACAATGAACACCGTTTTCACTTCGGATTTGTTCATACATCAGCGACCTTTTCCCGGTCCTCCAAAAAGGCCTGGTGCCACCGCTTTTTGGTAAAACTGCTTAATCATATCAAGTGTCTCTATTGCAGATTTACCGATAAGTCGCGCGAAAATATTTTCCTTACAGAGACAACTGACCAGCCGCTCGTTCGTTAGCTAGAAACGCTTTCTACCGAATCCAGTTGGTGCACGCACGCTCCGGAATACAGTTGCGGCGGAATAAAATCAGTCCTAAATGTGGAAGGCTGAGCTGATAAAATTTATTTTCGGCATTAAGCTAAATAATACTCGGGAGTGTGTTTCCAGCAATTGTTATTACTTTTACTACCATAAAGTTTAATAAAATCGGAAAAATCATTAAATGTGAAATATGGGGCTGAGGTAATTCGTGTATAGATTTTACCCATTTTCGTTACCAAACTATAGTGTAGTCAAGAAAAGAAATGTGACTAAAGCTGTAAGAATTTTATTGAAATTGGCCCAGTCGCTTTTCAGATAATGAATACCACCTAAAAATTTTCATTTATCACATTTGTATCATCTCTAATGTGAAATATATGTTTCTGCCGCTAGCAATTATGGTTCAGTTTGGTACATATCTGAAAAAAGATTCCCAGTGAAAAATTACAGTTTGCTTCTCTATTTTGTAGCTTAGTTATGGCTCTTGCTAATTGTACATCGAACGGTTACTCATAAAGAAAGCTTATGGGGCAGCGGTTCTAACATTTTATGTTAAATGACGTCATGTATTTCAATTTTTGTCGTGAATTTCATTTGATTTGAGACTATGTTATCT
>JAPZAG010000614.1:0-59908 GCA_027475135.1 Bactrocera correcta
TATATACACATTTAGAACGATATCGAAATGCTTCAAATCATTAGGTTTTAAAATATTTAATTAATTAAAATTTTTTTTTCCTTTTCTGAAGTTTACATAAAGCCTTTCGGTATAACGGCAGTGCATTTAGAAGAATTCCGTTATCTTATATTTAGGTATAAAGTCGATTTTTTTGTATTTAGACATTTAGCAATCGATATCGAAATGCTTCAAACCACTAGTTTAACATATTTACGTTAAATTTAAACCCTTTTTTATCTTACTGAAGTTTACATAAAGCCATAACGGTATAACGGGAGTGCATTTGGAAGAATTCCGTAATCTTATATTTAGGTACAAAGTCGATTTTGTTGTATGTACATATTTAGCAATCGATATCGAGATGCTTCAACTCATTAGTTTAACATATTTAAGTTAATTAACCCTCTCTATCTTACTGAAGTCTATAAAAGCCTTGACGGCATAACGGCATTTAAAAGAATTACGTAAACTTATATTTAGGTATAAAGTCGATTTTCTTGTATTTACACATTTAGCAATCGATATCGAAAAGCTTCCCAATCATTAGTTTTAAAATATTTAAGTTAATTAACTTTCTTTGACGTAATGAAGGTGATATAAAGCCATGGCGGCATAACGACAGTGCATGTAGAAGAAATTTCCCTAATCTTATATTTAAGTATATAGTCGATTTTCTTGTATTTACACATTAAGCAGTCGATATTGAAATGCCTCAAATCATTAGGTTAACATATTTAAGTAAATTAATCCTCTTTATCTTACTGAAGTCTACAGAAGCCTTAACGGCATAACGGCAGTGCATTTGGAAGAGTTCCGTAATCTTATATTTAGGTATTAAGTCGACTTTGTTGTACATACGCATTTAGCAATCGACATCGAAATGTTTCGATTTTTTAGTTTTAAAATATTTAAGTTAATAAACCTTCTTTAGCGATCTGAAGCTGGCATAACGGCAGTGGATGTAGAAGAATTCCGTAATCTTATATTAGGCATAAAGTTGTTTTCTTGTATATACAAATTTTTCAATCGATATCGAAATGCTTCAAATAATTTGTTTAACATATTAAGTTAATAAACATTTTTAAGCTTACTGAAGTCTACATAAAGCCTTAACGGTTTAGCGGCAGTGCATTTAGAAGAATTCCGTAATGGGTTTTAATTTTATATTTAGGTATAAATCGATTTTCTTGTATTTTCACATTTAGCAATCGATATCGAAATGCTTCAAACCATTAGTTTTTAAAATATTTAGATTAATTAACCTTCTTTAACGTATTGAAGGTGATACAAAGCCATGGTGGCATAACGACAGTACATTTGGAAGAATTCCGTAATCTTATGTTTAGGTATAAAGTCGTTTTCTTTTTATATACACATTAAGCAATCGATATCGAAATGCTTCAAAACAACAGTTTAACATATTTAAGTTAATTAATCCCCTTTGTCTTACTGAAGTCTACAAAAGCCTTAACGGCATAACGGCAATGCATTTGGAAGAGTTCCGTAATCTTATATTTAGTTATAAAGTCGATTTTGTTGTATATACGTATTTAGCAATCGATAACGAAATGCTTCAAGTCATTAGTTTAACATATTTAAGTTAACATATTTAAGTTAATTTAAACCCTTTTTTATCTTACTAAAATTTACATAAAGCCATAACGGTATAACGGCAGTGCATTTGGTAGCATTCCGTAAACTTTTATTTAGGTGTAAATTCGATTTTGTTGTACATACACATTTAGCAATCGATATCGAGATGCTTCAACTCATTAGTTTAACATATTTAAGTTATTTAACCTTCTTTAACGAACTGAAGTTGGCATAAAGCCATGGCGGCATAACGGCAGTGCATGTAGAAGAATTCCGTTATCTTATATTTAGGTATAAAATCGATTTTCTTGTATATACACATATAGCAATCGATATCGAAATGCTTCAAATCATTAGCTTAACATATTTAAGTTAATTAACCCTCTCCATCTTACTGAAGTCTACATAATGCCTTAACGGCATAACGGCAGTGCATTTAAAAGAATTCCGTTATCTTATATTGAGGTATAAAGTCGATTTTGTTTTATATACACATTTAGCAAGCGATATCGAAAAGCTTCAACTCATTAGTTTTTAAAATATTTAAGTTAATAAACCTTCTTTAACGAACTGAAGTTGGCATAAAGCCATGGCGGCATAACGGCAGTGCATGTAGAAGAATTCCGTAATCTTATATTTAGGTATAAAGTCGATTTTCTTGTATATACACATTTAGCAAGCGATATCGAAATGCTTCAACTCATTAGCTTAACATATTTAAGTTAATTAACCTTCTTTAACGATCTGAAGCTGGCATATCGCCACGGGGGGCATTACGGCAGTGCATGTAGAAGAATTCCGTTATCTTATATTTAGGTATAAAGTCGATTTTCTTTTATATACACATTTAGATATCGACATCGAAATGCTTCAAATCATTAGTTTAACATATTAAGTTAATAAAATTTTTTTAGCTTACTGAAGTCTACATAAAGCCTTAACAGTATAACTGCAGTGCATTTAGAAGAATCCCGTTATCTTATATTTAAGTATAAAATTTGATTTTGTTGTATATACGCATTTAGCAATCGACATCGAAATGCTTTAACTGATTAGTTTAACATATTTAAGTTAATAAACCTTCTTTAACGAACTGAAGTTGGCATAAACCGGCCATGGGTTGAGAAGAATTTCCCTAATCTTATATTTTGGATAAAGTCGATTTTCTTGTATATACACATTTTCAATCGATATCGAAATGCTTCAAATCATTTGTTTAAAATATTTTAAATTAATTTAAAATTTTTACTTACTGAAGTCTACATAAAGCCTTAACGGATAACGGCAGTGCATTTTAAAAAAATTCCGGTTTAAATTTTTTATTTAGGTATAAAATCGATTTTTTTTATTTCACATTTAGCAACGATATCGAAAAGCTTTTTAAACCCTTAGTTTAACATATTTAAAAAAAAACCTTCTTTAACGAATTTAAGGTTGGATAAAAACCATGGGGCATAACGGCAATGCATTTGGGAAAAATTCCGTAATCTTATATTTAGGTTTTAAAATCGATTTTCTTGTATATACCAAATTTTGCAACGATAACGAAATGTTTTAATCATTAGCTTTTTTAAAATATTTAAGTTAATTAACCTTCTTTAACACTGAAGTTTCATAAAGCCAAGGGGGATTCGGCAGTGCATTTGGGAAAAATTCCGTTAAAAATTTTATTTAGGTATAAAGCCCATTTTTTTTATATACACATTTAGAATCGAATCGAAATGCTTCAAATCATTAGTTTAACATATTTTAAATTTTTAAAATTTTTTTTCAAATGAAGTTCATAAAGCCTTCGGATAACGGGAGTGCATTTAGAAGAATTCCCCTTATCTTATATTTTAAGGGATAAATTTGATTTTTTTGTATATACCATTTAGCAATCGAACCCCAAAAGCTTTAAAAAAATTAGTTTAACATATTTAAGTTTAAAAAACCTTCTTTAAACGGAATTCTAAAATTGGATAACGGGAGTGGTTCAGAAAAATTCCCCTAAACTTTATTAGGATAAAGTCGATTTTTTTGTATTTACAATTTTCAATCGATATCGAAATGCTTCAAATCATTTGTTTAACATATTTTAAATTAATAAACTTTTTTAAGCACTGAAGTCTACATAAAGCCTTAACGGATAACGGCAGTGCATTTAGAAGAATTCCGGTTTAAATTTTTTATTTAGGTATAAAATCGATTTTTTGTATTTGCACATTTAGCAACGATATCGAAATGCTTTAAAACCCTTTGTTTAACATATTTAAAAAAAAACCTTCTTTAACGAATTTAAGGTTGGATAAAAACCATGGGGCATAACGGCAATGCATTTGGGAAAATTCCGTTAAACTTATATTTTGGTTTTAAAATCGATTTTCTTGTATATACCAAATTTTGCAACGATAACGAAATGTTTTAAATCATTAGTTTTTAAAAAATTAAATAAAGTTAATTAACCTTCTTTATCCTTTCTGAAGTTTTCATAAAGCCTTTAAAGGATAACGGCAGTGCATTTTGAAGAATTCCGTTAAACTTATATTTAGGTATAAAGTCGATTTTTTTGTTTTTATACATTTAAACAACGATATCGAAATGCTTCAAATATTAGTTTAACATATTTAAGTTAATAAACCTTCTTTTAAAGAACTGAAGTTGGCATAAAGCCATCCCGGAAACGGCAGTGCATTTGGGAAAAATTCCGTTAAACTTATATTTTGGTATAAATTTGATTTTCTTGTATATACACATTTTGCAAGCGATATCGAAATGCTTCAAATCATTAGTTTAACATAATTTTTGTTAATTAACCCCTTTTTTAACCTATTTAAGTTAATTTAAAACCATCGGATAACGGCAGTGCATTTTGAAGAATTCCGGTTTTAAATTTTTTATTTAGGTATAAAGTCGATTTTTTGTTTTAACATTTAAACAATCGATATCGAAATGCTTCAAAAATTTGTTTAACATATTTAAAATTTAAAAAACCTTCTTTAACGAATTTAAGGTTGGATAAAGCCATTCGGAAACGGCAGTCCTTTGGAAGAATTCCGTAATCTTATATTTAGGTTTTAAATTTGATTTTCTTGTATATACACATTTTTTAAGCCATATCGAAATGCTTCAAATCATTGTTTTTAAAAATTTTAAATTAATTAAAACCCTTTTTTAACGATTGAAGTTGGATTTTAAAACCAGGCGGCATTAAAGGCAGTGCATTTAGAAGAATTCCGTAAATTTTTTATTTAGGTATAAAGTCGATTTTCTTTTATTTAACATTTAGAAACGATATCGAAATGCTTCAAAATTTTGTTTAACATATTTTAAAAAAAAAAAAACCTTTTTAGCTATTTAAGGGGAATAAAAAAATTCGGATAACGCAGTCCTGTGGGAAAAATTCCGTTAAACTTATATTTAGTTTTAAAGTCGATTTTCTTGTATATACACATTTTGCAAGCCATATCGAAATGCTTCAAATCATTGTTTTTAAAAATTTAAGTTAATAAACCTTCTTTAACGACTGAAGTTCATAAAGCCAACCCGGATTAAAGCAGTGCATTAGAAGAATTCCGTAATTTTTATTTAGGTATAAAGTCGATTTTCTTTTATTTACAAATTTTGGGAAACAAAATCGAAATTCTTCAAATTATTAGTTAAACATTTAAGTTTAAAAAAGTTTAGCCCCCAACTTTTAAAAATTAAATAAAAATTAACGGTTAAGCAGGAAAAAAAGAAGAATTTTTCCTTACCTTTTTAAAATTTTAAAAGTTTATTTTCCCCCGTTAAACATTTAGGGAAGCGTTTTCAAAATGCCCAAAAATTATTTCCCCTTTTAAGTTAAAAAAGTTCTTTCCCTGAAGTCTTTAAATTAATTAACCAATGCTTTAAAAAATTCCCAATTTTCTATTTAGGATAAAGCGTTTTCTTGTATTTCCCAATTTAGGAATAAAGAAATTTTTAAATTTTTAACCTTTAAATTAAAACTAACCAATGCTTTAAGTTTGGGCCCACCTCTTTTCCCAAAAGTTTAGCCCTAGGGCGTTAGCAAAGTTGAAACAAAAATGTGACTATTGCCAAACCCCCGGTTGGAGTAGAAAAAGATTGAAGACTTTCCTGAGAGCTCTTTAAATTAACTAACCAATGCTTTATGTTCGACCCACCTCGTTCAAAAAGTTTAGCCTCAGAGCGTTACAAAGTTGAAACAAAAATGTGACTATTCCAAGCCCCTGGAGGAGTAGAAGAAAAATTGGGGGCCTTTTCCCGAGGCTTTTAAATTACCCAACCAATGCTTTAAGTTTGACCCACCTCGTTTAAATAGTTTAAACCCCCTAGAGCTTTAATAAAAGTGAAACAAAAATGTGCCCCAAACCCCTGGTAGAAATAGAAGAAAGATGAAGGTTTTTCCCAAAGGGCCCTTTTAAAATTTTCTAACCAATGTTTTTTGTTTGGGCCCACCTTTTCCCAAAAGTTTAGGGCCCCTAGAGCGTTACAAAGTTTAAACAAAAAATTGACTATTGCCAAACCCCTGGTAGGAGTAGAAGAAAGATTGAAGACTTTCCTGAAAGCCCTTTAAATTATCTAACCAATGTTTTTTGTTTGACCCACCTCGTTCCAATAGTTTAGCCCGGGGCGTTACAAAGGTTGGGAAAAAAAAAATGTGACTATTGCCAAACCCCTGGAGGGGGTAGAAGAAAGATTGAAGCCTTTTCCCGAAGGGTTTTAAATTATTTAACCAATGCTTTAGTTTGACCCACCTCGTTTTAAAAAGTTTACCCCCTAGAGGTTAAAAAGTTTAAACAAAAATTTTTTGCCAAGCGCCTGGTTTGAGAGAAGAAAGATTGAAGGTTTTTCCCAAAGGGCCTTTAAATTATCTAACCAATGTTTTATGTTTAAACCCCCCTGGTTAAAGGTTTGGGTAACGTTTTAAAAGGTTGGAAACAAAAAGTATTGAATTTGGGGTAAAAAAAGAAACTTTTCCGGGAAAACCCTTTTTAATTTTCCTTTTTTTTTTACCCCCCTGGCCCAAAAGTTTTTCCCTTTTGGGGTTTCAAAGGTAACAAAAAGGGCTAAACCCCGTTAGAAAAAGGTGAAAACCTAAAGCTTTTAAATTAAATTTTAAAAGCTTTAAAAATTTCCCCCCCCCTTTTTTTATTTACCCAGGGGTTGGAAAGTTTAAAAAAAATTTTTTTTACTTTTGAAACGCCCCTTTAAACGGAAAATTGAAGATTTCCTAAAACCCTTTTAAATTAAATTTTAAAAGTTTTAGGAAAGTCTAAAACTTTCTTCCCATTTAAGGGGTTGGGCAAAAAAGTAATTTTTGGGGTTTTAAAATTTCTTTACCCCCGGGGCCCCAAAACTTTTTGAATTGGAAGGTTTGGGGGGAAAAAAAAGAGGTTAGTTAAATTAAAAAAGGTTAGGGAAATTTAAAATCTTTTTCAACCCCTTTCCCACCAGGGGCTTGGCAATAGTCACATTTTTGTTTCAAATTTTTTAAGCTTAGCGGCTAAACTATTGGGAAAGAGGTGGGTCAAACATAAAACATTGGTTAGATAATTTTTAAAAAGGTTTTAGGAAAATCTTAAAAATTTCTTCTACTCCTACCCGGGGCTTGGAAAAAGTCCCATTTTTGTTTCAAATTTTTTAAAGGCCCCGGGGTAAACTATTTGAAGAGGTGGGTCAAAAATAAAGCATTGGTTAGTTTAAATTTTTAAAAGCTCTCAGGAAAGTCTTTTAAATTTTTTTTTACTCCCACCAGGGGCTTGGCAATAGTTACATTTTTGTTTCAAATTTGCTAAGCTTGGGCTAAAATATTTGGGAAAGAGGTGGGTCAAACATAAAGCATTGGTTAGATAATTTTTAAAAAGGGTCTTAGGAAAATCTTTAATCTTTTTTTAATCCTACCCGGGGGTTGGGAAAAAGTCCCATTTTTGTTTCAAATTTTTTAACGGTCCCGGGGTAAACTATTTTAAAACATAAAGCATTGGTTAGATAATTTAAAAAAGCTCTCCCGGGAAAATCTTTTAAATTTTTTTTCTACTCTACCCGGGGCTTGGCAATAGTTACATTTTTGTTTCAAATTTGCTAACGCTCTGGGCTAAAATATTAAAAAGAGGTGGGTCAAACATAAAGCATTGGTTAGATAATTTAAAGAGCTCTCAGGAAAGTCCCCAATTTTTTTTTAATCCTACCAGGGGCTTGGGAATAGTCACATTTTTGTTTCAACTTTGCTAACCTCTGGGCTAAACCCATTAAAAAACATAAAGCATTGGTTAGATAATTTTAAAAAGCTCTCCCGGGAAAATCCCCAATTTTTCTTCTACTCCCACAGGGGCTTGGCAATAGTCACATTTTTGTTTCAACTTTGCTAACGCTCTAGCGGCTAAACTATTAAAACGAGGTGGGTCAAACATAAAGCATTGGTTAGATAATTTAAAGAGCTCTCAGGAAAGTCCCCAATTTTTCTTCTACTCCCACCAGGGGCTTTGGGAATAGTCACATTTTTGTTTCAAATTTGCTAACCTCTGGGCTAAACTATTGGAACGAGGTGGGTCAAAATAAAGCAATTTGGGTTTGATAATTTAAAGGCCCCTTAGGGGAAAACCCCAAATTTTTTTTCTACTCTACAGGGGCTTGGGCACATTTTTGTTTCAAATTTTTTAACGCTCTAGCGGGTAAACTATTTAAAAAGAGGTGGGTCAAAAATAAAGCATTGGTTAGATAATTTAAAAGTTAAGGAAAATTTAACCCCATCTCCCGGGAAAATCCAATTTTTTTTAAATTTGTAATTACAAAAAAAACGATTTTTATAAAAATGGTTAGGGAAAAATTTAAAGGGCCCCCTTAAAAACCTTTATTTCTTTACCCTAAACCCTTCCCGTTTTAGATAAAGCGGGGTTTTTTAACTTAAATAAATTTTTTTTAAATAATGATTTTAACCCTTTCGTTTTCGATTGTTTAAAAGTGTATATACAAAAAATCGATTTTTACCTAAATATAAGATTACGGGAAATTTTTCCCCCAAAAAACTGCCGTTATCCGTTATGGCTTTAGTAAACTTCAGTAAAATAAAGAAAGGGTTTTTTAATTAAATATGTTAAAAAATTATTTGAAGCATTTCGTTTTCGATTGCTAAATGTGTATATACAAAAAATCGATTTTTTACCTAAATATAAGATTACGGGAAATTTTTCCCCCCAAAAACTGCCGTTATCCGTTATGGCTTTAGTAAACTTCAGTAAGAAAAAGAAGGTTAATTAACTTTAAAAATGTTAAAAAATTATTTGAAGCATTTCATATCGATTGCTTAAAAGTGTATATACAACAAAATCGACTTTTTACCTAAATATAAGTTTTCGGAATTCTTCCAAATGCACTGGCCCTTATACCGTTATGGGTTTAGTAAACTTCAGTAAAAAAAAGAAGGTTAATTAAAATTAAATATGTTAAACTAATGATTTGAAGCATTTCGTTTTCGATTGCTTAAAAGTGTATATACAAAAATCGAATTTTTTACCTAAATATAAGTTTTCGGGAAATTTTTCCCCCAAAAAACTGGCCCTTATCCGTTATGGCTTTATGTAAACTTCAGTAAAATAAAGAAGGTTAATTAAATTAAATATGTTAAAAAATTATTTGAAGCATTTCGTTTTCGATTGCTAAATGGTATATACAAAAAATCGATTTTTTACCCAAATATAAGATTTCGGGAAATTTTTCCCCAAAAATGCCGTTTTCCGTTATGGCTTTATGTAAAATTCAGTTGAAAAAAAGGTTTAAATTTAACTTTAAAAATGTTAAAACCCGTTATTTGAAGCATTTCCATATCGATTGCAAATGGTTTTATACAAAAAATCGACTTTATACCCAAAATAAAAAAACTTTCGGAATTCTTCCAAATCATGCCGTTTATTGGCTTTATGTAACTTCAGTTGCCAAAAAAGGGTTTTTTAACTTAATATGTTAAACCATTATTTGAAGCATTTCCATATCGGTTGCAAATGTTATAAACAAAAAAAAACGACTTTATACCCTTAAAATTTTAAATTTTCGGAATTCTTCAAAAAACACTGCCGTTTTCCGAAGGCTTTAAGAACTTTGTTGTTTAAAAAATTTTTTAATTTAAAATTTTAAAACTTAGGGGAAAACCCCTTTTTTTTCATCCCAAAGGGGTTCAAAAAAAAACATTTTTGTTTCAACTTTGCAAAGCCTTCCGAGGCTTTTAAACCCTTTTAAAACAAAACATTTTTTAGATAATTTTAAAAAGCTCTCCGGAAAGTCCCCAATTTTTCTTCTACTCCCATAGGGGCTTGGCAATAGTCACATTTTTGTTTCAACTTTGCTAACGCTCTGGGCTAAACTATTAAAAAAACATAAAGCATTTTTTAGATAATTTTAAAAAGCTCTCCGGAAAGTCTTCAAAACTTTCTTCTACTCTACCCGGGGCTGGCAATAGTCACATTTTTGTTTCAACTTTGCTAACGCTCTGGGCCAAACTATTAAACGAGGTGGGTCAAAATAAAGCAATTTGGGTTTGATAATTTAAAGGCCCCTTAGGAAAACCCTTTTAAACTTTCTTCTACTCTACCAGGGGGGGGCTTGGCACATTTTTGTTTCAAATTTTTTAACGCTCTGGGGAAACTATTTGGGAAAGAGGTGGGTCAAAATAAAGCAATTTGGGTTTGATAATTTAAAGGTTTAGGAAAAACCATCTTTTTTTATCGAATTGGAAATTTTTTTTCAAAAAAACGCTTTTTCCTAAATATTTGAACGGGTTCCCAAAAGCATGGTTTAATTTTGTTATTTCCTTTACGGTTTAAATTGTAATAAACAAAGGCTTTTAACCCAAAATATGTTAAACTTAAAAGATTTAAAGGCCAAATTTTCGATAAAAAGGATTCTTTAAAAAAAGTTAAAAAATAAAACAATATCGACTTTTTATCCTACACTTTTTGAACCTAAGGGAATTCTTCTAAATGCAGTGCCGTTATACCGCCATGGCTTAAACCAACTTCAGATCGTTAAAGAAGGTTTATTAACTTAAATATGTTTTAAAATAATGAGTTTAACCATCTCGATATCGATTGCTAAATGTGTATATACAACAAAATCGACTTTATACCTAAATATAAAATTACGGAGTTCTTCTAAATGCACTGCCGTTATACCGTTATGGCTTTACGTAAACTTCAGTAAGAAAAAGAAGGTTAATTAACTTAAATATGTTAAACTAATGATTTGAAGCATCTCAATATCGATTGCTTAATGTGTATATACAACAAAATCGACATTATACCTAAATATATGTTTACGGAATTCTTCCAAATGCACTGGCGTTATACCGTTATGGCTTTATGTAAACTTCAGTCAGATAAAGAAGGTTAATAAACTTTTTAAAAATATTTCTTAATGTGTATATACAACAAAATCGACATTATACCTAAATATATGATTACGGAAAATTTTTCCAAATGCATTGCCGTTATACCGTTATGGCTTTACGTAAACTTCAGTAAGAAAAAGAAAGGGTTTAAATTTAAATTAAATTTTGTTAAACTAATGATTCAAAGCATTTCGATATCGATTGCTAATGTGTATATACAACAAAAACGACATTATACCTAAATATAAGATTACGGAATTCTTCTAAATGCAGTGCCGTTATACCGCCATGGCTTAAACCAACTTCAGATCGTTAAAGAAGGTTAATTAACTTAAATATGTTTTAAAATAATGAGTTGAACCATCTCGATATCGATTGCTAAATGTGTATATACAACAAAAAACGACATTATACCTAAATATAAGATTACGGAATTCTTCTAAATGCACTGCCGTTATACCGTTATGGCTTTACGTAAACTTCAGTAAGAAAAAGAAGGTTAATTAACTTAAATATGTTAAACTAATGATTTCAAGCATCTCAATATCGATTGCTTAATGTGTATATACAACAAAATCGACATTATACCTAAAATATATTGGAATTTTACGGCCCTTATGGCTTTACGTAAACTTCAGTCAGATAAAGCAGGCTAGTTAACTTAAAAAATGTTAAAAATAATGATTTAAAGCATTTCCATATCGATTGCTAATGTGTATATACAACAAAAACGACTTTATACCTAAATATAAGATTACGGAATTCTTCTAAATGCACTGCCGTTATGCCGCCATGGCTTTAAGCCAACTTCAGATCGTTAAAGAAGGTTTATTAACTTAAATATGTTAAACTAATGAGTTAAACCATCTCGATATCGATTGCTAATGTGTATATACTACAAAATCGACTTTATACCTAAATATAAGATTACGGAATTCTTCCAAATGCATGCCGTTATACCGTTATGGCCCTTTTTGTTAAAATTTAGTTTGGAAAAAAAAGGGTTTTTTTTAAATTAAATATGTTAAACCAATTATTTAAAACATTTCGGTATCGATTGCTAAATGGTTTTAAAAAAAAAAAATCGACTTTTTACCTAAATATAAGATAAGGAATTCTTCCAAATGATGCCCTTATCCGATGGTTTTTTTTAACTTTAATTTGTTAAAGAAGGTTTTTTAACTTAAATTTGTTAAACCAATTATTTGAAGCATTTCGGTATCGATTGCTAAATGGTTTTTTAAAAAAAATCGACTTTATACCTAAATATAAGATTTCGGAATTCTTCCAAATGACTGTCGTTATGCCCCATGGTTTTTTATAAAATTCAATTCGTTAAAGGGAAAGGGTTTTTAACTTAAATTTGTTAAAATAATGATTTGAAGCATTTCGATATCGATTGCTAAATGTGTATTTACAACAAAATCGAATTTTTACCTAAATATAAGATTACGGAAAATTTTTCCAAATCACTGTCGTTATGCCCCATGGTTTTTTATAAAATTCAATTCGTTAAAGGGAAAGGGTTTAAATTTAAATTAAATATGTTAAAATAATGATTTGAAGCATTTCGATATCGATTGCTAAATGGTTTTATACAAAAAATCGAATTTTTACCTAAATATAAGATTTCGGAAAATTTTTCCAAATTACTGTCGTTATGCCGCCATGGTTTTTTATCAAATTCAATACGGGTTTAAAAAAGGTTAATTAACTTAAATATGTTAAACTAATGATTTGAAGCATTTTTGATATCGATTGCTAAATTTGGGATATACAAGAAAATCGACTTTTTACCTAAATATAAAATTTCGGAATTCCCCAAATTACTGCCCTTTTGCCGATGGCTTTATTAAAATTCTAAGTTTAAAAAAGGGGTTTAAATTTAAATTTAAAAATGTTTAAAAAATTATTGAAGCATTTCGTATCGATTGCTAAATTTGGGATATACAAAAAAATCGAATTTATACCTTAAAAATAAAATTACGGAATTCCCCAAATTAAATGCCCTTTGCCGATGGCTTTATTTAAAAATTTTTAAGGTTTAAAAAGGTTAATTAACCTTTAAAAATGTTTAAAAAATTATTTTAAGCATTTCGTATCGATTGCTAAATTTTGGGATATACAAAAAAATCGAATTTATACCTAAATATAAGATTTCGGAATTCTTCCAAATGATTTTCGTTATGCCGCCTGGCTTTTTATTAACCCTTTAATTGGGTTTAAAAAGGTTTTTAACCTTTAAAAATGTTAAACTAATGATTTTAAGCATTTCGATATCGATTGCTAAATTTTGTTATACAAAAAATCGACTTTATACCTAAATATAAGATTTCGGAATTTTCCAAATGATTTTCCCCCATCCGGTTTTGGGTTTATGCCAACTTCCGTTTGTTAAAGAAGGTTTTTAAATTTAAAAATGTTTAAAAAAATGATTTTAAGCATTTCGATATCGATTGCTAAATGTGTTTACAACAAAATCGATTTTTTACCTTAAAAAAAAGATTACGGAATTTTTTCCCCAAAAAACTGCCCTTATCCGTTATGGCTTTATGAAAATTCCGGGGTTTAAAAAAGGTTAATTTAAATTAAAAATGCTAAACCAATTATTTTAAGCATTTTGTATCGATTGCTAAATGGTATTACAAAAAATCGATTTTTTTTCCTAAATAAAAGATTACGGAATTCCCCAAATTAAATGCCCTTATGCCGTTTTGGCTTTATTTAAAAATTTTTAAGGTTTAAAAAGGTTAATTAACCTTAAAAATGTTTAAAAAATTATTTTAAGATTTTCTATCGATTGCTAAATTTTGGGAAATACAAGAAAATCGACTTTAAAACCTAAAATAAGATTACGGAATTCTTCTAAATGCACTGTCGTTATGGGCCATGGCTTTATATTACCTTCATTAGGGTTTAAAAAAGGGTTTAAATTTAAATTAAATATGTTAAACTAATAAATTTTAAGATTTTTAAAATCGATTGCTAAATTTTGTAAATACAAGAAATCGACTTTATACCTAAAATAAGATTACGGAATTCTTTTAAATCACTGCCCTTATGGGGAAGGCTTTATTAACCCTTTAATTTGAAAAAAGTTTAAATTTAAATTAAAAATGTTAAACTAATAAATTTTAAGCATTTTGATATCGATTGCTAAATGTGTAAATACAAAAAAGTGACTTTATACCTAAATATAAATTACGGAATTCTTTTAAATCACTGCCGTTATCCGAAGGCTTTATGAACTTAATTCCAAAAAAAGGGTTTTTTAACTTAAAAATTTTTAAACTAATGATTTTAAGGGATTTTGATATCGATTGCTAAATGTGTATATACAACAAAATTGACTTTATACCTAAATATAAATTCCCGGGAAATTTTTCTAAATGCACTGCCGTTATGCCGCCATGGCTTTATTCCCAAATTATTGTTTTAAAAAAGGTTTAAATTTAAATTAAATTGTTAAACTAATGATTTTAAGGGATTTCGATATCGATTGCTAAATGTGTATATACCAAAAAAATCGACTTTATACCTAAATATAAGATTCCCGGGGTTCTTCTAAATGCACTGCCGTTATGCCGCCATGGCTTTTTAACCCAAATTCCTTTTGTTAAAGGGAAAGGGTTTTTTTTCTTAAATATGTTAAAAATGTTTGAAGCATTTCGATATCGATTGCTAAATGTGTTTATAAACAAAATCGACTTTATACCTAAATATAAGTTTTCGGAATTCTTCAAAAAGCACTGCCGTTATGGCCATGGGGTTTAACCCTTTGTTCGTTAAAGGGAAAGGGTTTTTTAACTTAAATATGTTAAAATTTTTGAAGCATTTCGATATCGATTGCTAAATGGTTTATAAACAAAATCGACTTTATACCTAAATATAAAATTTTCGGAATTCTTCAAAAAGAAATGCCGTTATGGGCTTTATGAACCTTTAGTTCGTTAAAGAAGGTTTTTTAACTTAAATATTTTAAACCAATTATTTGAACATTTCGATATCGATTGCTAAATGGTTTTATACAAAAAATCGACTTTATACCCAAATATAAAATTACGGAATTCTTTTAAATAACTCCCCTTATGCCGTTTGGGTTTATTCCCCCTTAATTCGTTAAAGAAGGTTTATTAACTTAAATATTTTAAACTAATGATTTTAACATTTCGATATCGATTGCTAAATGATATATACAAGAAAATCGAATTTATACTAAATATAAGATTACGGAATTCATCGAAATACACTCCCGTTATGCCGTTAAGGCTTTAAAAATTTAATTTCGTTTAAAAAAGGTTTAAATTTTTTTAAATATTTAAACTAATGATTTTAAGCATTTCGATATCGATTGCTAAATAGTATTACAAAAAATCGAAATTTTATCCCAAATAAAAGATTACGGAATTCACCCCCAAAAACTCCCTTATGCCGTTATGGCTTTAAAAAATTTTGGGAAGTAAAGAAGGTTAATTTAACCCTTAAAATGCTAAACCAATTATTTGAAGCTTTTTGATATCGATTGCTTTTAAAAAAACGATTTTTTCCTAAATAAAAGAATTCGGAATTCCCCAAATTAAATGCCCCCATGGGCCCCCATGGCTTTATTTAAAAATTTTTAAGTTTAAAAAAGGTTAATTAACCCTTAAAATGTTTAAAAAATTATTTGAAGCTTTTTGAAAATTAAAAAGGATTCAAAAATCGACTTTATACCTTAAAAATAAGAATTCGGAATTCTTTTAAATTCACTTCCCCTTATGCCGATGGCTTTATATTAAATTTTATTTCGTTTAAAAAAGGTTTAAATTTAAATTAAATATTTAAACTAATGATTGAAGATTTTTGATATCGATTGCTAAATGGTAAATACAAAAAAATCGACTTTATACCTAAATATAAGATTACGGAATTCTTTAAATCACTTCCCCTTATGCCGATGGGTTTATTTACCTTCATTACGTTAAAGAAGGTTTAAATTTAAATTAAATATTTAAACTAATGATTTTAAGCATTTCGATATCGATTGCTAAATGGTATTACAAAAAAATCGACTTTATACCTAAATATAAGATTTCGGAATTCTTTTTAAAAAACTGCCCTTATGGCCTTTTTTGTTAAAAATTTAAAAGTAAAGAAGGTTAATTAACTTAAATATTTAAACCAATTATTTGAAGCATTTCGATATCGATTTCAAAAAGGTATTACAAAAAAATCGACTTTATCCTAAATATAAGATACGGAATTCTTAAATTAATGCCGTTATGGCTTTTTGTAAAATTCAGGTAAAGGAAAGGGTTTTTTTTCTTAAAAAATGTTTAAAACCCGTTATTTGAAGCATTTTGATATCGATTTCAAAAAGTTATATACAAAAAATCGACCCTTTTTACCTAAATATAAGATTTCGGAAATTTTTCCAAATGCGTTTTCCGATGGCTTTTTTCAACCCTTTATTCGCTAAAGGAAAGGGTTTTTTTTTTTAAAAAATGTTAAACCAAGGTTTTGAAGCATTTTGATATCGATTGCAAATGTTATATACAAGAAAATCGACTTTTTACCTAAATATAAGATTACGGAATTCTTCCAAAGGGACTGTCGTTATGCCGCCATGGCTCTATATCACCTTCATTACGTTAAAGAAGGTTAATTAACTTAAATATGTTAAACTAATGATTTGAAGCATTTTGATATCGATTGCTAAATGAGTATGTACAAAAAAATCGACTTTATACCTAAATATAAGATAGCGGAATTCATATAAATATACTGCCGTTATGGCTTTATGTAAACTTCAGAAAGATAAAGAAGGTTAATTAACTTAAATATGCTAAACCAGTTATTTGAAGCATTTCGATATCGACTGCAAAATGTGTATATACAGAAACATCGACTTTATGCCTAAATATAAGACTACGGAATTCTTCCAAATGCAGTGCCGTTATGGCTTTATGTCAACTTCAGTTCGCTAAAGGAGGTTTATTAGCTAAAATATGTTAAACCAGTTATCTGAAGCAGTTCGATATCGATTGCGAAATGTATATATACAAGAAAATCGACTTTATACCTAAATATAAGATTACGGAATTCTTCCACAGGTACTGTCGTTATGCCGCCATGGCTCTATATCACCTTCATTACGCTAAAGAAGTTTAATTATTTTAAATATGTTAATCTAATGGTTTGAAGCATTTCGATATCCCCCCCCCCCCCCCCCCCCCCCCCCCCCCCCCCCCCCCCCCCCCCTTTTTTTTTTTTTTTTTTTTTTTTTTTTTTTTTTTTTTTTTTTTTTTTTTTTTTTTTTTTTTTTTTTTTTTTTTTTTTTTTTTTTTTTTTTTTTTTTTTAAAAAAGGTTTATTAACCTAAATATGTTAAGCTAATGAGTTGAAGCATCTCGATATCGATTGCTAAATGTGTCTATACAACAAAATCGACTTTATACCTAAATATAAGATTACGGAATTATTCCAAATGCAGTGCCATTATGTATTTATGTAAACTTCGGTAAGATTAAGAAGGTTAATTAACCTAAATATGCTAAACC
The DNA here is from genome assembly GCA_027475135.1 of Bactrocera correcta. NCBI lineage: Eukaryota > Metazoa > Arthropoda > Insecta > Diptera > Tephritidae > Bactrocera > Bactrocera correcta. The sequence continues at coordinate 17,517 of JAPZAG010000614.1, forward strand.
AGTTAGTTGAAGCATTTCGCTATCGATTGCTAAATGCGTATATACAAGAAAATCGACTTTATACCTAGATATAAGATTACGGAATTCTTCTAAATGCACTGTCGTTATGACGCCATGGCTTTATATTACCTTCATTAGGTTAAATAACGTTAATTAACTTAAATATGTTAAACTAATGATTTGAAGCATTTCGATATCGATTGCTAATTGTGTATATACAAGAAAATCGACTTTATACCTAAATATAAGATTACGGAATTCATCGAAATACACTCCCGTTATGCCGTTATGGCTTTATATAAATTTCAGTACGCTAAAGAAGGTTAATTTACTTAAATATGCTAAACCAGTTATTTGAAGCATTTCGATATCGATTGCTAAATGAGTATGTACAATAAAATCGATTTTATATTAAAAAAAAAGATTACGGAATTCACCCAAATATACTGCCGTTATGCCGTTATGGCTTTATGCAAACTTCGGTAAGATAAAGAAGGTTAATTAACCTAAATATGCTAAACCAGTTATTTTAAGCTTTTCGATATCGATTGCTAAATGCGTATATACAAGAAAATCGACTTTATACCTAAATATAAGATTACGGAATTCTTCTAAATGCACTGTCGTTATGCCGCCATGGGTTTATATTACCTTCATTACGTTAAAGAAGGTTAATTAACTTAAATATGTTAAACTAATGATTTGAAGCATTTTGATATCGATTGCTAAATGAGTATGTACAAAAAAATCGACTTTATACCTAAATATAAGATAGCGGAATTCATATAAATATACTGCCGTTATGGCTTTATGTAAACTTCAGAAAGATAAAGAAGGTTAATTAACTTAAATATGCTAAACCAGTTATTTGAAGCATTTCGATATCGACTGCAAAATGTGTATATACAGAAACATCGACTTTATGCCTAAATATAAGACTACGGAATTCTTCCAAATGCAGTGCCGTTATGGCTTTATGTCAACTTCAGTTCGCTAAAGGAGGTTTATTAGCTAAAATATGTTAAACCAGTTATCTGAAGCAGTTCGATATCGATTGCGAAATGTATATATACAAGAAAATCGACTTTATACCTAAATATAAGATTACGGAATTCTTCCACAGGTACTGTCGTTATGCCGCCATGGCTCTATATCACCTTCATTACGCTAAAGAAGTTTAATTATTTTAAATATGTTAATCTAATGGTTTGAAGCATTTCGATATCGATTGCTAGATGTGTATATACAAGAAAATCGACTTTTTACATAAATATAAGACTACGGAATTCTTCCAAATGTACTGTCGTTATGCCGCCATGGCTCTATATCAACTTCAATACGTTAAAGAAGGTTAATTAACTTAAATATGTTAAACTAATGATTCGAAGCATTTCGATATCGATAGCTAAGTTTGTATATACAAGAAAATCGACTTTATACCTAAATATAAGATTACGGAATTCTTCTAAATGCACTGTCGTTATGCCGCCATGGCTTTATATTACCTTCATTAGGTTTAATAAGGTTAATTAACTTAAATATGTTAAACTAATGATTTGAAGCATTTCGATATCGATTGCTAATTGTGTATATACAAGAAAATCGATTTTATACCTAAATAAAAGACTACGGAATTCTTCCAAATGTATTGTCGTTATGCCGCCGTGGCTATATGCCAACTTCAGATCGTTAAAGAAGGTTTATTAACCTAAATATGTTAAGCTAATGAGTTGAAGCATCTCGATATCGATTGCTAAATGTGTCTATACAACAAAATCGACTTTATACCTAAATATAAGATTACGGAATTATTCCAAATGCAGTGCCATTATGGCTTTATGTAAACTTCGGTAAGATAAAGAAGGTTAATTAACCTAAATATGCTAAACCAGTTAGTTGAAGCATTGCTAAATGCGTATATACAAGAAAATCGACTTTATACCTAAATATAAGATTACGGAATTCTTCTAAATGCACTGTCGTTATGCCGCCATGGCTTTATATTACCTTCATTAGGTTAAATAACGTTAATTAACTTAAATATGTTAAACAAATGATTTGAAGCATTTCGATATCGATTGCTAATTGTGTATATACAAGAAAATCGACTTTATACCTAAATATAAGACTACGGAATTCTTCCAAATGTATTGTCGTTATGCCGCCGTGGCTATATGCCAACTTCAGAACGTTAAAGAAGGTTTATTAACCTAAATATGTTAAGCTAATGAGTTGAAGCATCTCGATATCGATTGCTAAATGTGTCTATACAACAAAATCGACTTTATACCTAAATATAAGATTACGGAATTATTCCAAATGCATTGCCCTTATACCGTTATGGCTTTATGCCAACTTCCGTTCGTTAAAGAAGGTTAATTTACTTAAATATGCTAAACTAATGATTTGAAGCATTTCGATATCGATTGCTAAATGTGTATGTACAACAAAATCGATTTTATACCTAAATAAAAGATTACGGAATTCACCCAAATATACTGCCGTTATGCCGTTATGGCTTTATGTAAACTTCGGTAAGATAAAGAAGGTAAATTAACCTTAATATGCTAAACCATTTAGTTGAAGCATTTCGCTATCGATTGCTAAATGCGTATATACAAGAAAATCGACTTTATACCTAAATATAAGATTACGGAATTCTTCTAAATGCACTGTCGTTATGCCGCCATGGCTTTATATTACCTTCATTAGGTTAAATAAGGTTAATTAACTTAAATATGTTAAACTAATGATTTGAAGATTTTCAATATCGATTGCTAATTGTGTAAATACAAGAATATCGACTTTATATCTAAATATAAGATTACGGAATTCTTCTACATGCACTGTCGTTATGGTGCCATGGCTTTATAACACCTTCATTACGTTAAAGAAAGTTAATTAACTTAAATATGTTAAACTAATAATTTGAAGCATTTCGATATCGATTGCTAAATGTGTAAATACAAGAAAGTCGACTTTATACCTAAATATAAGATTACGGAATTCATCGAAATACACTGCCGTTATACCGTTAAGGCTTTATGTAGACTTCAATAAGCCAAAAAATGTTTATTAACTTAAAATGTTAAACTAATGATTTGAAGCATTTCGATATCGATTGCTAAATGTGTATATACAACAAAATTGACTTTGTACCTAAATATAACATTACGGAATTCTTCTACATGCACTGCCGTTATGCCGCCATGGCTTTATGCCAACTTCAGTTCGATATAGAAGGTTTATTAACTTAAATGTGTTAAACTAATGAGTTGAGGCATCTCGATATCGATTGCTAAATGTGTATATACAACAAAATCGACTTTATACCTAAATATAAGATTACGGAATTCTTCTAAATGCACTGCCGTTATGCCGCCATGGCTTTATATCAACTTCATCATGTTAAAGAGGGTTAATTAACTTAAATATGTTAAACTAATGATTTGAAGCATTCCGATATCGATTGCTAAATGTGTATATACAACAAAATCGACTTTATACATAAATATAAGATTACGGAGTTCTTCTAAATGCACTGCCGTTATGCCGCCATGGCTTTAAGCCAACTTCCTTTCGTTAAGGAATGATTTGAAGCATTTCGATATCGATATCGATGCTTAATGCGTATATACAAGAAAATCGACTTTATACCTAAATATTAGATTACGTAGTTCTTCTAAATGCACTGCCGTTATGCCGTTAAGGCTTTTGTAGACTTCAGTAAAATAAAGATGTTTAATTAACTGAAATTTGGTAAACTAATGATTTGAAGCATTTCGATATCGATTGCTAAATGTGCATATAAAAGAAAATCGAATTTATATCTAAACATAAGATTACGGAATACTTCCACATGTACTGTCGTTATGCCGCCATGGCTTTATATTACCTTCATTACGTTAAAGAAGGCTAAATAACTTAAATATGTTAAACTAATGATTTGAAGCATCTCGATATCGATTGCTAAATGTGTATATACAAGAAAATCGACTTTACACCTAAATGTAAGATTACGGAATTTTTCTACATGCACTGCCGTTAGCCGCCATGGCTTTATGCCAACTTCAGTTCGTTAAAGAAGGTTTATTAGCTTAAATATGTTAAAATGAGTTGAAGCATCTCGATATCGATTGCTAAATGTGTTTATATACAAAATCGACTTTATACCTAAATATAAGTTTACGGAATTCTTCAAAATGCACTGCCGTTATGGCTTTATGTTAACCTCAGTTCGTTAAAGAAGGTTAATTAACTTAAATATGTTAAACTAATGATTTGAAGCATTTCGATATCGATTGCTAAATGCGTATATACAAGAAAATCGACTTTATACCTAAATATTAGATTACGGAATTCTTCTAAATGAACTGCCGTTATGCCGCCATTGCTTTATGCCAACTTCAGTTCGTTAAAGAAGGTTTATGAACTTAAATATTTTAAACTAATGATTTGAATCATTTCGATATCGATTGCTATATGTATATATACAAGAAAATCGACTTTATAGCTAAATATAAGATTACGGAATTCATCGAAATACACTCCCGTTATGCCGTTAAGGCTTTATATCACCTTCATTACGTTAAAGAAGCTTTATTAACTTAAATTTATTAAAATAATGAGTTGAAGCATTTCGATATCGATTGCTAAATGAGTATATACAAGAAAGTCGATTTTATATCTACATATAAGATTACGGAATTCATCGAAATACACTCCCGTTATGCCGTTATGGCTTTAAAAAATTTCAGTACCCTAAAGATGGTTAATTTACTTAAATATGCTAAACTAATGATTTGAAGCATTTCGATATCGATTGCTAAATGTGTATGTACAACAAAATCGATTTTATGCCTAAATAAAAGATTACGGAGTTCACCCAAATATACTGCCCTTATGCCGTTATGGCTTTATGTAAACTTCGGTAAGATAAAGAAGGTTAATTAACCTAAACATGCTAAACCAGTTATTTGAAGCTTTTCGATATCGATTGCTAAATGCGTATATACAAGAAAATCGACTTTATACCTAAATATAAGAACTCGGAATTCTTCTAAATGCACTGTCGTTATGCCGCCATGGCTTTATATTACCTTCATTACGTTAAAGAAAGTTAATTTACTTAAATATGTTAAACTAATGATTTAAAGCATTTCGATATAAATTGGTAAATGAGTATATACAAGAAAGTCGACTTTATACCTTAATATAAGATTACGGAATTCATCGAAATACACTCCCGTTACGCTTTATATCACATTCATTACGTAACAGAAGGTTAATTTACTTAAATATGTTAAACTAATGATTCGAAGATTTTCGATATCGATTGCTAAATGTGTAAATACAAGAAAGTCGACTTTATACCTAAATATAAGATTACGGAATTCATCGAAATACACTCCCGTTATGCCGTTATGGCTTTATATAAATTTCAGTACGCTAAAGAAGGTTAATTTACTTAAATATGCTAAACCAGTTATTTGAAGCATTTCGATATCGATTGCTAAATGAGTGTGTACAACAAAATCGATTTTATATTAAAAAAAAAGATTACGGAATTCACCCAAATATACTGCCGTTATGCCGTTATGGCTTTATGCAAACTTCGGTAAGATAAAGAAGGTTAATTAACCTAAATATGCTAAACCAGTTATATGAAGCTTTTCGATATCGATTGCTAAATGCGTATATACAAGAAAATCGACTTTATACCTAAATATAAGATTACGGAATTCTTCTAAATGCACTGTCGTTATGCCGCCATGGGTTTATATTACCTTCATTACGCTAAAGAAGGTTAATCAACTTAAATATGTTAAACTAATGATTTGAAGCATTTCGATATCGATTGCTAAATGAGTATGTACAAAAAAATCGACTTTATACCTAAATATAAGATAGCGGAATTCATATAAATATACTGCCGTTATGGCTTTATGTAAACTTCAGAAAGATAAAGAAGGTTAATTAACTTAAATATGCTAAACCAGTTATTTGAAGCATTTCGATATCGATTGCTAAATGTGTAGATACAAGAAAATCGACTTTATACCTAAATATAAAGTTATAACATTACGGAATTCTTCTAAATGCACTGCCGTTATGCCGCCATGGCTTTATATCAACTTCAATACGTTAAAGAAGGTTAATTAACTTAAATAAGTTAAACTAATGATTTGAAGCATTTCGATATCGCTTGCTAAATGTGTATATACAAGAAAATCGACTTTATACCTAAATATAAGATTACGGAATTCTTCTAAATGCACTGCCGTTATGCCGCCATGGCTTTATATCAACTTCAATACGTTTAAGAAGTTTAATTAACTTAAATATGTTAGACTAATGATTTGAAGCATTTCGATATCGCTTGCTAAATGTGTATATACAACAAAATCGACTTTATACCTAAATATAAAATAACGGAATTCTTTTAAATGCACTGCCGTTATGCCGTTAATTCTTTATGTAGACTTCAGTAAGATAGAGAGGGTTAATTAACTTAAATATGTTAAACTAATGATTTGAAGCATTTCGATATCGATTCCTTAATATGTAAATACAAGAAAATCGACTTTATACCTAAATAGAAGATTACGGAATTCTTCTGAATGCACTGCAGTTATACCGTTAAGGCTTTATGTAGACTTCAGTGAGTTAAAGAAGGTTTATTAACTTAAATATGTTAAACTAATGATTTGAAGCATTTCGATATCGACTGCTAAATGTGTATATACAAGAAAATCGACTTAATACCTAAATATAAGATAACGGAATTCTTCTACATGCACTGCCGTTATGCCGCCATGGCTTTATGCCAACTTCAGTTCGTTAAAGAAGGTTTATTAACTTAAATATGTTAAACTAATGATTTGAATCATTTCGATATCGATTGCTAAATGTGTATATACAACAAAATCGACTTTATACATAAATATAAGATTACGGAGTTCTTCTAAATGCACTGCCGTTATGCCGCCATGGCTTTAAGCCAACTTCCGTTCGTTAAGGAATGATTTGAAGCATTTCGATATCGATATCGATGCTTAATGCGTATATACAAGAAAATCGACTTTATACCTAAATATAAGATTACGTAGTTCTTCTAAATGCACTGCCGTTATGCCGTTAAGGCTTTTGTAGACTTCAGTAAAATAAAGATGTTTAATTAACTGAAATTTGGTAAACTAATGATTTGAAGCATTTCGATATCGATTGCTAAATGTGCATATAAAAGAAAATCGAATTTATATCTAAACATAAGATTACGGAATACTTCCAAATGTACTGTCGTTATGCCGCCATGGCTTTAAATTACCTTCATTACGTTAAAGAAGGCTAAATAACTTAAATATGTTAAACTAATGATTTGAAGCATCTCGATATCGATTGCTAAATGTGTATATACAAGAAAATCGACTTTACACCTAAATATAAGATTACGGAATTCTTCTACATGCACTGCCGTTAGCCGCCATGGCTTTATGCCAACTTCAGTTCGTTAAAGAAGGTTTATTAGCTTAAATATGTTAAAATGAGTTGAAGCATCTCGATATCGATTGCTAAATGAGTATATACAAGAATGTCGACTTTATATCTAAATATAAGATTAAGGAATTCATCGAAATACACTCCCGTTATGCCGTTATGGCTTTATATAAATTTCAGTACGCTAAAGAAGGTTAATTTACTTAAATATGCTAAACCAGTTATTTGAAGCATTTCGATATCGATTGCTAAATGAGTATGTACAACAAAATCGATTTTATATTAAAAAAAAAAGATTACGGAATTTACCCAAATATACTGCCGTTATGCCGTTATGGCTTTATTCAAACTTCGGTAAGATAAAGAAGGTTAATTAACCTAAATATGCTAAACCAGTTATTTGAAGCTTTTCGATATCGATTGCTAAATGCGTATATACAAGAACATCGACTTTATACCTAAATATAAGATTACGGAATTCTTCTAAATGCACTGTCGTAATGCCGCCATGGGTTTATATTACCTTCATTACGTTAAAGAAGGTTAATTAACTTAAATATGTTAAACTAATGATTTGAAGCATTTCGATATCGCTTGCTAAATGTGTATATACAACAAAATCGACTTTATACCTAAATATAAGATAACGGAATTCTTTTAAATGCACTGCCGTTATGCCGTTAATTCTTTATGTAGACTTCAGTAAGATAGAGAGGGTTAATTAACTTAAATATGTTAAACTAATGATTTGAAGCATTTCGATATCGATTCCTTAATATGTAAATACAAGAAAATCGACTTTATACCTAAATAGAAGATTACGGAATTCTTCTGAATGCACTGCAGTTATACCGTTAAGGCTTTATGTAGACTTCAGTGAGTTAAAGAAGGTTTATTAACTTAAATGTGTTAAACTAATGAGTTGAGGCATCTCGATGTCGATTGCTAAATGTGTATATACAACAAAATCGACTTAATACCTAAATATAAGATTACGGAATTCTTCTAAATGCACTGCCGTTATGCCGCCATGGCTTTATATCAACTTCATCATGTTAAAGAGGGTTAATTAACTTAAATATGTTAAACTAATGATTTGAAGCATTTCGATATCGATTGCTAAATGTGTATATACAACAAAATCGACTTTATACATAAATATAAGATTACGGAGTTCTTCTAAATGCACTGCCGTTATGCCGCCATGGCTTTAAGCCAACTTCCGTTCGTTAAGGAATGATTTGAAGCATTTCGATATCGATATCGATGCTTAATGCGTATATACAAGAAAATCGACTTTATACCTAAATATTAGATTACGTAGTTCTTCTAAATGCACTGAAGTTATGCCGTTAAGGCTTTTGTAGACTTCAGTAAAATAAAGATGTTTATTTAACTGAAATTTGGTAAACTAATGATTTGAAGCATTTCGATATCGATTGCTAAATGTGCATATATAAGAAAATCGAATTTATATCTAAACGTAAGATTACGGAATACTTCCAAATGTACTGTCGTTATGCCGCCATGGCTTTATATTACCTTCATTACGTTAAAGAAGGCTAAATAACCTAAATATGTTAAACTAATGATTTGAAGCATCTCGATATCGATTGCTAAATGTGTATATACACGAAAATCGACTTTACACCTAAATGCAAGATTACGGAATTCTTCTACATGCACTTCCGTTAGCCGCCATGGCTTTATGCCAACTTCAGTTCGTTAAAGAAGGTTTATTAGCTTAAATATGTTAAAATGAGTTGAAGCATCTCGATATCGATTGCTAAATGTGTTTATATACAAAATCGACTTTATACCTAAATATAAGTTTACGGAATTCTTCAAAATGCACTGCCGTTATGGCTTTATGTTAACCTCAGTTCGTTAAAGAAGGTTAATTAACTTAAATATGTTAAACTAATGATTTGAAGCATTTCGATATCGATTGCTAAATGCGTATATACAACAAAATCGACTTTATACCTAAATATAAGATTACGGAATTCTTCTTAATGAACTGCCGTTATGCCGCCATTGCTTTATGCCAACTTCAGTTCGTAAAAGAAGGTTTATGAACTTAAATATTTTAAACTAATGATTTGAATCATTTCGATATCGATTGCTATATGTATATATACAAGAAAATCGACTTTATAGCTAAATATAAGACTACGGAATTCATCGAAATACACTCCCGTTATGCCGTTAAGGCTTTATATCACCTTCATTACGTTAAAGAAGCTTTATTAACTTAAATATATTAAACTATTGAGTTGAAGCATTTCGATATCGATTGCTAAATGAGTATATACAAGAAAGTCGACTTTATATCTACATATAAGATTACGGAATTCATCGATATACACTCCCGTTATGCCGTTATGGCTTTAAAAATTTCAGTACGCTAAAGATGGTTAATTTACTTAAATATGCTTAACTAATGATTTGAAGCATTTCGATATCGAATGCTAAATGTGTATGTACAACAAAATCGATTTTATGCCTAAATAAAAGATTACGGAGTTCACCCAAATATACTGCCCTTATGCCGTTATGGCTTTATGTAAACTTCGGTAAGATAAAGAAGGTTAATTAACCTAAACATGCTAAACCAGTTATTTGAAGCTTTTCGATATCGATTGCTAAATGCGTATATACAAGAAAATCGACTTTATACCTAAATATAAGAACTCGAAATTCTTCTAAATGCACTCTCGTTATGCCGCCATGGCTTTATATTACCTTCATTACGTTAAAGTAGGTTAATTAACTTAAATATGTTAAACTAATGATTTGAAGCATTTCGATATAAATTGGTAAATGAGTATATACAAGAAAGTCGACTTTATACCTTAATATAAGATTACGGAATTCATCGAAATACACTCCCGTTACGCTTTATATCACATTCATTACGTAACAGAAGGTTAATTAACTTAAATATGTTAAACTAATGATTCGAAGGTTTTCGATATCGATTGCTAAATGTGTAAATACAAGAAAGTCGACTTTATACCTAAATATAAGATTACGGAATTCTTCTAAATGCTTTGCCGTTATGCCGTTATGGCTTTATGTTAACTTCAGTTCGTTAAAGAAGGTTTATTAACTTAGATATGTTTAACTAATGAGTTGAAGCATCTCGATATCGATTGCTAAATGTGTATATACAACAAAATAGACTTTATACCTAAATATAAGATTACGGAATTCTTCTAAATGCACTGCCGTTATGCCGTTAAGGCTTTTGTAGACTTCAGTAAAATAAAGAAGGTTAATTAACTGAAATATTTGGGAAACTAATGATTTGAAGCATTTCGATATCGATTGCTAAATGTGCATATAAAAGAAAATCGAATTTATATCTAAACATAAGATTACGGAATACTTCCAAATGTACTGCCGTTATGCCGCCATGGCTTTAAAATTAAACCCTTTATTACGTTAAAGAAGGCTTTAATTTAAATTAAATATGTTAAACTAATGATTTGAAGCATCTCGATATCGATTGCTAAATGTGTATATACAAGAAAATCGACTTTACACCTAAATATAAGATTACGGAATTCTTCTAAATGCACTGCCGTTAGCCGCCATGGCTTTATCAACTTCAGTTCGTTAAAGAAGGTTTATTAGCTTAAATATGTTAAAATGAGTTGAAGCATCTCGATATCGATTGCTAAATGAGTATATACAAGAATGTCGACTTTATATCTAAATATAAGATTAAGGAATTCATCGAAATACACTCCCGTTATGCCGTTATGGCTTTATATAAATTTCAGTACGCTAAAGAAGGTTAATTTACTTAAATATGCTAAACCAGTTATTTGAAGCATTTCGATATCGATTGCTAAATGAGTATGTACAACAAAATCGATTTTATATTAAAAAAAAAAGATTACGGAATTTACCCAAATATACTGCCGTTATGCCGTTATGGCTTTATTCAAACTTCGGTAAGATAAAGAAGGTTAATTAACCTAAATATGCTAAACCAGTTATTTGAAGCTTTTCGATATCGATTGCTAAATGCGTATATACAAGAAAATCGACTTTATACCTAAATATAAGATTACGGAATTCTTCTAAATGCACTGTCGTAATGCCGCCATGGGTTTATATTACCTTCATTACGTTAAAGAAGGTTAATTAACTTAAATATGTTAAACTAATGATTTGAAGCATTTCGATATCGCTTGCTAAATGTGTATATACAACAAAATCGACTTTATACCTAAATATAAGATAACGGAATTCTTTTAAATGCACTGCCGTTATGCCGTTAATTCTTTATGTAGACTTCAGTAAGATAGAGAGGGTTAATTAACTTAAATATGTTAAACTAATGATTTGAAGCATTTCGATATCGATTCCTTAATATGTAAATACAAGAAAATCGACTTTATACCTAAATAGAAGATTACGGAATTCTTCTGAATGCACTGCAGTTATACCGTTAAGGCTTTATGTAGACTTCAGTGAGTTAAAGAAGGTTTATTAATTTAAATGTGTTAAACTAATGAGTTGAGGCATCTCGATGTCGATTGCTAAATGTGTATATACAACAAAATCGACTTAATACCTAAATATAAGATTACGGAATTCTTCTAAATGCACTGCCGTTATGCCGCCATGGCTTTATATCAACTTCATCATGTTAAAGAGGGTTAATTAACTTAAATATGTTAAACTAATGATTTGAAGCATTTCGATATCGATTGCTAAATGTGTATATACAACAAAATCGACTTTATACATAAATATAAGATTACGGAGTTCTTCTAAATGCACTGCCGTTATGCCGCCATGGCTTTAAGCCAACTTCCGTTCGTTAAGGAATGATTTGAAGCATTTCGATATCGATATCGATGCTTAATGCGTATATACAAGAAAATCGACTTTACACCTAAATATTAGATTACGTAGTTCTTCTAAATGCACTGAAGTTATGCCGTTAAGGCTTTTGTAGACTTCAGTAAAATAAAGATGTTTATTTAACTGAAATTTGGTAAACTAATGATTTGAAGCATTTCGATATCGATTGCTAAATGTGCATATATAAGAAAATCGAATTTATATCTAAACGTAAGATTACGGAATACTTCCAAATGTACTGTCGTTATGCCGCCATGGCTTTATATTACCTTCATTACGTTAAAGAAGGCTAAATAACCTAAATATGTTAAACTAATGATTTGAAGCATCTCGATATCGATTGCTAAATGTGTATATACACGAAAATCGACTTTACACCTAAATGCAAGATTACGGAATTCTTCTACATGCACTTCCGTTAGCCGCCATGGCTTTATGCCAACTTCAGTTCGTTAAAGAAGGTTTATTAGCTTAAATATGTTAAAATGAGTTGAAGCATCTCGATATCGATTGCTAAATGTGTTTATATACAAAATCGACTTTATACCTAAATATAAGTTTACGGAATTCTTCAAAATGCACTGCCGTTATGGCTTTATGTTAACCTCAGTTCGTTAAAGAAGGTTAATTAACTTAAATATGTTAAACTAATGATTTGAAGCATTTCGATATCGATTGCTAAATGCGTATATACAACAAAATCGACTTTATACCTAAATATAAGATTACGGAATTCTTCTTAATGAACTGCCGTTATGCCGCCATTGCTTTATGCCAACTTCAGTTCGTAAAAGAAGGTTTATGAACTTAAATATTTTAAACTAATGATTTGAATCATTTCGATATCGATTGCTATATGTATATATACAAGAAAATCGACTTTATAGCTAAATATAAGACTACGGAATTCATCGAAATACACTCCCGTTATGCCGTTAAGGCTTTATATCACCTTCATTACGTTAAAGAAGCTTTATTAACTTAAATATATTAAACTATTGAGTTGAAGCATTTCGATATCGATTGCTAAATGAGTATATACAAGAAAGTCGACTTTATATCTACATATAAGATTACGGAATTCATCGATATACACTCCCGTTATGCCGTTATGGCTTTAAAAATTTCAGTACGCTAAAGATGGTTAATTTACTTAAATATGCTTAACTAATGATTTGAAGCATTTCGATATCGAATGCTAAATGTGTATGTACAACAAAATCGATTTTATGCCTAAATAAAAGATTACGGAGTTCACCCAAATATACTGCCCTTATGCCGTTATGGCTTTATGTAAACTTCGGTAAGATAAAGAAGGTTAATTAACCTAAACATGCTAAACCAGTTATTTGAAGCTTTTCGATATCGATTGCTAAATGCGTATATACAAGAAAATCGACTTTATACCTAAATATAAGAACTCGAAATTCTTCTAAATGCACTCTCGTTATGCCGCCATGGCTTTATATTACCTTCATTACGTTAAAGTAGGTTAATTAACTTAAATATGTTAAACTAATGATTTGAAGCATTTCGATATAAATTGGTAAATGAGTATATACAAGAAAGTCGACTTTATACCTTAATATAAGATTACGGAATTCATCGAAATACACTCCCGTTACGCTTTATATCACATTCATTACGTAACAGAAGGTTAATTAACTTAAATATGTTAAACTAATGATTCGAAGGTTTTCGATATCGATTGCTAAATGTGTATATACAAGAAAGTCGACTTTATACCTAAATATAAGATTACGGAATTCTTCTAAATGCTTTGCCGTTATGCCGTTATGGCTTTATGTTAACTTCAGTTCGTTAAAGAAGGTTTATTAACTTAGATATGTTTAACTAATGAGTTGAAGCATCTCGATATCGATTGCTAAATGTGTATATACAACAAAATAGACTTTATACCTAAATATAAGATTACGGAATTCTGTTAAATGCGCTGCTGTTATACCGTTAAGGCTTTATGTAAACTTCAGTAAGCTAAAAAATGTTTATTAACTTAATATGTTAAACTAATGATTTGAAGCATTTCGATATCGATATCTAAATGTGTATATAAAAGAAAATCGACTTTACACCTAAATAAAAAAATACGGAATTCTTCTAAATGCACTGCCGTTATGCCGCCGTGGCTATATGCCCTTGTTAGATCGTTAAAGAATGTTTATTAACTTAAATATGTTAAGCTAATGAGTTGAAGCATCTCGATATCGATTGCTAAATGTGTATATACGACAAAATAGACTTTATACCTAAATATAAGATTATGGAATTCTTCTAAATACACTGCCGTTATGCCGCCATTTCTTTTTATCAACTTGAATACGTTAAAGAAGGCTAATTAACTTAAATATGTTAAACTTATGATTTGAAGCATTTCGATATCGCTTGCTAAATGTGTATATACAAGAAAATCGACTTTATACCTAAATATAAGATTACGGAATTCTTCTAAATGCACTGCCGTTATGCCGCCATGGCTTTATATCAACTTCAATACGTTTAAGAAGTTTAATTAACTTAAATATGTTAAACTAATGATTTGAAGCATTTCGATATCGCTTGCTAAATGTGTATATACAACAAAATCGACTTTACACCTAAATATAAGATAACGGAATTCTTTTAAATGCACTGCCGTTATGCCGTTAATTCTTTATGTAGACTTCAGTAAGATAGAGAGGGTTAATTAACTTAAATATGTTAAACTAATGATTTGAAGCATTTCGATATCGATTGCTTAATATGTAAATACAAGAAAATCGACTTTATACCTAAATAGAAGATTACGGAATTCTTCTGAATGCACTGCAGCTATACCGTTAAGGCTTTATGTAGACTTCAGTGAGTTAAAGAAGGTTTATTAACTTAAATATGTTAAACTAATGATTTGAAGCATTTCGATATCGATTGCTAAATGTGTATATACAAGAAAATCGACTTAATACCTAAATATAAGATAACGGAATTCTTCTACATGCACTGCCGTTATGCCGCCATGGCTTTATGCCAACTTCAGTTCGTTAAAGAAGGTTTATTAACTTAAATATGTTAAACTAATGAGTTGAAGCATCTCGATATCGATTGCTAAATGTGTATATATAACAAAATCGACTTTATACCTAAATATAAGTTTACGGAATTCTTCAAATGCACTGCCGTTATACCGTTATGGCTTTATGTAAACTTCAGTAAGATAAGGAAGGTTAATTAACTTAAATATGTTAACTTAAATATGTTAAACTAATGACTTGAAGCATTTCGTTATCGATTGCTAAATACGTATATACAACAAAATCGACTTTATAACTAAATATAAGTTTACGGAACTCTTAAAAATGCATTGCCGTTATGCCGTTAAGGCTTTTGTAGACTTCAGTAAGACAAAGAGGATTAATTAACTTAAATATGTTAAACTTATGATTTGAAGCATTTCGATATCGATTGCTTAATGTGTATATACAAGAAAATCGACTTTATACCTAAATATAAGATTACGGAATTCTTCCAAATGAACTGTCGTTATGCCACCATGGCTTTGTATCACCTTCAATACGTTGAAGAAGATTAATTATTCTAAATATGTTAAACTAATGATTTGAAGCATTTCGATATCGATTGCTTAATATGTAAATACAAGAAAATCGACTTTATACCTAAATATAAAATTATAACATTACGTAATTCTTCTAAATGCACTGCCGCTGTACCGTTTAAGCTTTAAGTAGACTTTAGAAAGCTAAAAAATGTTTTTTAACTTAAGATGTTTAACAAATGATTTGAAGCATTTCGATATCGATTGAAAAATGTCTATATACAAGAAAATCGACTTTATGCCTACAATAAGATAACGGAATTCTTCTACACCCACTGCCGTTATGCCAACTTCAGATCGTTAAAGAAGGTTTATTAACTTAAATTAGTTAAACTAATGAGTGAAAGCATTTCGATGTCGATTGCTAAAAGTGTATATACAACAAAATCGACTTAATACCTAAATATAAGATTATGGAACTTTTCCAAATGCACTGCCGTTATGTCGTTAAGGCTTTTGTAGACTTCAGTAAGATAAAGAGGATTAATTTATTTAAATATGTTAAACTAATGACTAATGGTGTAAATACAAGAAAATCGACTATATACTTAAATATAAAATTATAACATTACGGAATTCTTCTAAATGCACTGCCGCTAAACCGTTAAGGCTTTATGTAGACTTCAGTAAGGTTAAAAATGTTTATTAACTTAATATGTTAAACAAATGATTTGAAGCATTTCGATATCGATTGAAAAATTTGTATATAAAAGAAAATCAACTTTATGCCTAATATAAGATTACGGAATTCTTCTACATGCACTGTCGTTATGCCACCGTGGCTTTATATCACCTTCATTACGTTAAAGAAAGTTAATTAACTTAAATATGTTAAACTAATGATTTGAAGCATTTCAATATCGCTTGCTAAATGTGTATATACAAGAAAATCGGATTTATACCTAAATATAAGATTACGGAATTCTTCTAAATGCACTGTCGTTATGCCATTATGGCTTTATGTTAACTTCAGTTCGTTAAAGAAGGTTTATTAACTTAGATATGTTAAGCTAATGAGTTGAAGCATCTCGATATCGATTGCTAAATGTGTATATACAACAAAATAGACTTTATAACTAAATATAAGATTACGGAATTCTTTTAAATGCACTGCTGTTATACCGTTAAGGCTTTATGTAGACTTCAGTAAGCTAAAAAATGTTTATTAACTTAATATGTTAAACTAATGATTTGAAGCATTTCGATATCGACTGCTAAATGTGTATATACAAAAACATCGAATTTATACCTAAATATAATGTGTTATGCCGCCATGGCTTTGTGTAAACTTCAGTACGTAAAAGTAGGTTTGTTAACTTAAATATGTTAAACTAATGATTTGAAGCATTTCTAAATCGATTGCTTGATGCATATGTACAAGAAAATCGACTTCATACATAAATATAAGATTACGGAATTCTTCCAAATATACTGTCGTTATGTCGCCATGGCTTTATATCACCTTCAATACGTTAAAGAAGGTTAATTAACTTAAATATGTCAAACTAATAAGTTGAAGATTTTCGAAATCGATTGCTAAATGCATATATACAACAAAATCGTCTTTATACCTAAATATAAGACTACGGAATTCTTCCAAATGTACTGTCGTTATGCCGCCATGGCTTTATATCAACTTCAATACGTTAAAGAAGGTTAATTAACTTAGATTTGTTAAACTAATGATTTGAAGCATTTCGGCATCGATTGCTAAATGTGTATATACAACAAAATCGACTTTATACCTAAATATAAGCTTACGGAATTCTTCTAAATGCACTGCCGTTATGCCGCCATGGCTTTATGTTAACTTCAGTGCGTTAAAGAAGCTTTGTTAACTTAAATATGTCAAACTAATGATTTGAAGCATTTCTATATCGATTGCTAAATGAGTATATACAAGAAAATCGACTTTATACCTAAATATAAGATTACGTAATTCTTCTAAATGCTTTGCCGTTATGACGTTAAGGCGTTTGTAGACTTCAGATCGTTAGAGAAGGTTAATTAACTTAAATATGTTAAACTAATGATTTGAGGCATTTCGATATCGATTGATAAATGTGTATATACAAGAAAATCGACTTTATACCTAAATATAAGATTACGGAATTCTTCTAAATGCACTACCGTTATGCCGTTATGGCTTTATGTTAACTTCTGTTCGTTAAAGAAGGTTAATTAACTTAAATATGTTAAACTAATGATTTGAAGCATTTCGATATCGATTGCTAAATGTGTATATACAAAAAAATCGAATTTATACCTAAATATAAGATTACGGAATTCTTCTACATGCACTGCCGTTATGCCGCCATGGCTTTGTGTTAACTTCAGTGCGTTAAAGTAGGTTCGTTAACTTAAATATGTTAAACTAATGATTTGAAGCATTTCGATATCGATTGCTAAATGTGTATATACAAGAAAATCGACTTTATACCTAAATATAAAGTTATAACATTACGGAGTTCTTCTAAATGCACTCCCGTTATACCGTTAAGGCTTTATGTAGACCTCATTAAGCTAAAAAATGTTTAATAACTTAATATGTTAAACTAATGATTTGAAGCATTTCGATATCGATTGCTAAATGTGTATACACAAAAAAATCGAATTTATACCTAAATATAAGATGTTATGCCGCCATGGCTTTGTGTAAACTTCAGTACGTTAAAGTAGGTTTGTTAACTTAAATATGTTAAACTAATGATTTGAAGCATTTCTAAATCGATTGCTAGATGCATATGTACAAGAAAATCGACTTCATACATAAATATAAGATTACGGAATTCTTCCAAATGTACTGTCGTTATGTCGCCATGGCTTTATATCACCTTCAATACGTTAAAGAATGTTAATTAACTTAAATATGTTAAACTAATGATTTGAAGATTTTCGAAATTTATTGCTAAATGCATATATACAACAAAATCGACTTTATACCTAAATATAAAATTACGGAATTCTTCTACATGCACTGCCGTTATGCCGCCATGGCTTCATGTCACCTTCGGTAGGTAAAAGAAGGTAATTTAACTTAAATATGTTAAACTAATGAAGCATTTTCGATATCGATTGCTAAATGAGTATATACAAGAAAATCGACTTTATACCTAAATATAAGATTACGGAATTCTTCTACATGTATTGCCGTTACGCCGTTAAAGCGTTTGCAGACTTCAGTAAGATAAAGAGGGTTAATTAACTTAAATATGTTAAACTAATGATTTGAGGCATTTCGATATCGATTGCTATATGTATATATACAAGAAAATCGACTTTATACCTAAATATAAGATTACGGAATTCTTCTAAATGCACTGCCATTATGCAGTTATGGCTTCATGTTAACTTCTGTTCGTTAAAGAAGGTTTATTGACTTAAATATGTTAAACTAATGATTTACAGATTTTCGAAATCGATTGCTAAATGCATATATACAAGAAAATCTTCTTTATACCTAAATATAAGATTACGGAATTCTTCCAAATGTACTGCCGTTATGCCGCCATGGCTTTATATCAACTTCAATATGTTAAAGAAGGTTAATTAACTTAAATATGTTAAACTAATGATTTGAGGCATTTCGATATCGATTGCTAAATGTGTATATACAACAAAATCGACTTTATACCTAAATATAAGATTACGAAATTCTCCCAAATTCACTGCCGTTATACCGTTATGGCTTTATGTAAACTTCAGTAAGATAAAGAAGGTTAATTAACTTAAATATGTTAAACTAATGATTTGAAGCATTTCGAAATCGATTGCTTAATGCATATATACAAGAAAATCGACTTTCTACCTAAATATAAGTTTACATAATTCTTCTAAATGCACTGCCGTTATGCCGTTATGGCTTTATGTTAACTTCAGTTCGTTTAAGAAGGTTTGTTAACTTAAATATGTTAAACCAGTTATTTGAAGCATTTCGATATCGATTTCTAAATGCATATATACAAGAAAATCGACTTTATACCTAAATATAAGATTACGGAATTCTTCCAAATTACTGTCGTTATGGCGCCATGGCTTTATTTCACCTTCAATACGTTAAAGATGGTTAGTTAACTTTAATATGTTAAACTAATGATTTAAAGCATTTCGATATCGAGTGCTAAATGTGAATATACAACAAAATCGACTTTATACCTAAATATAAGATTACGAAATTCTCACAAATGCACTGCCGTTATACCGTTAAGGCTTTATGTAGACCTCATTAAGCTAAAAAATGTTTATTAACTTAATATGTTAAACTAATGATTTGAAGCTTTTCGATATCGATTGCTAAATGTGTATATACAAAAAAATCGAATTTATACCTAAATATAAGATGTTATGCCGCCATGGCTTTGTGTAAACTTCAGTACGTTAAAGTAGGTTTGTTAACTTAAATATGTTAAACTAATGATTTGAAGCATTTCTAAATCGATTGCTAGATGCATATGTACAAGAAAATCGACTTAATACATAAATATAGGATTACGGAATTCTTCCAAATGTACTGTCCTTATGCCGCCATGGCTTTATATCAACTTCAATACGTTAAAGAAGGTTAATTAACTTAAATTTGTTAAACTAATGATTTGAAGCATTTCGGTATCGATTGCTAAATGTGTATATACAAAAAAATCGAATTTATACCTAAACATAAGATTACGGAATTCTTCTACATGCACTGCCGTTATGCCGCCATGGCTTTGTGTTAACTTCAGTGCGTTAAAGTAGGTTTGTTAACTTAAATATGTTAAACTAATGATTTGAAGCATTTCTATATCGATTGCTAAATGAGTATATACAAGAAAATCGACTTTATACCTAAATATAAGATTACGTAATTCTTCTAAATGCTTTGCCGTTACGACGTTAAGGCGCTTGTAGACTTCAGTAAGATAAAGAGGGTTAATTAACTTAAATATGTTGAACTAATGATTTGAGGCATTTCGATATCGATTGATAAATGTGTATATACAAGAAAATCGACTTTATACCTAAATATAAGATTACGGAATTCTTCTAAATGCACTGCCGTTATGGCTTTATGTTAACTTCTGTTCGTTAAAGAAGGTTAATTAACTTAAATATGTTAAACTAATGATTTGAAGCATTTCGATATCGATTGCTAAATGTGTATATACAAAAAAATCGAATTTATACCTAAATAGAAGATTACGGAATTCTTCTGCATGCACTGCCGTTATGCCGCCATGGCTTTGTGTTAACTTCAGTGCGTTAAAGTAGGTTCGTTAACTTAAATATGTTAAACTAATGATTTGAAGCATTTCGATATAGATTGCTAAATGATTATATACAAGAAAATCGACTTTATACCTAAATATAAGATTCCGTAATTCTTCTAAATGCTTTGCCGTTATGCCGTTAAGGCGTTTGTAGACTTCAGTAAGATAAAGAGGGTTAATTAACTTAAATATGTTAAACTAATGATTTGAAGCATATCGGTATCGATTGCTAAATGTGTATATACAAGAAAATCGACTTTATACCTAAATATAAGATTACGGAATTCTTCCAAATGCAATGCCGTTATGCCGTTATGGCTTCATTTTAACTTCAGTTCGTTTAAGAAGGTTTATTAACTTAGATATGTTACACCAGTTATTTGAAGCATTTTGAAATCGATTACTTAATGCATATATACAAGAAAATCGACTTTCTACCTAAATAAAAGATTACGGAATTCTTGCAAATGTACTGTCGCTATGCCGCCATGGCTTTTTATCAACTTCAATATGTTATAGAAGGACAATTAACTTAAATATGTTAAACTAATGATTTGAAGCATTTCGATATCGATTGCTAAATGTGTATATACAACAAAATCGACTTTATACCTAAATATAAGCTTACGGAATTCTTCTAAATGCACTGCCGTTATGCCGCCATGGCTTTATGTTAACTTCAGTGCGTTAAAGAAGCTTTATTAACTTAAATATGTTAAACTAATGATTTGAAGATTTTCGAAATCGATTGCTAAATGCATATATACAACAAAATCGACTTTATACCTAAATATAAGATTACGGAATTCATCAAATGCACTGCCGTAATACCGTCATGGCTTTATATCAACTTCAGTTAGTTAAAGAAGGTTTATTAACTTAAATATGTTAAACTAATGATTTGAAGCATTTCGATATTGATTGCTAAATGAGTATATACAAGAAAATCGACTTTATACCTAATATAAGATTACGGAATTCTTCTAAATGCACTGCCGTTATGCCGTTAAGGCGATTGTAGACTTCAGTAAGATAAGGAGGGTTAATGGAATAAAATATGTTAAACTAATGATTTGAGGCATTTCGATGTCGATTGCTTAATGCATATATACCAGAAAATCGACTTTATACCTAAATATAAGACTACGGAATTCTTCCAAATGTACTGTCGTTATGCCGCCATGGCTTTATATCAACTTCAATACGTTAAAGAAGGTTACTTAACTTAAATATGTTAAACTAATGATTTGAAGCATTTCGATATCGACTGCTAAATGCGTATATACAACAAAATCGACTTTATACTTAATTATAAGATTACGGAATTCTTCTAAATGCTTTGCCGTTATGCCGCCATGGCTTTATATCAACTTCAATACGTTAAAGAAGGTTAATTAACTTAAATATGTTAAACTAATGATTTGAGGCATTTCGATATCGATTGCTAAATGTATATATACAAGAAAATCGACTTTATACCTAAATATATGATAACTGAATTCTTCTACATGCACTGCCGTTATGCCGTTAAGGCGTTTGTAGACTTCAGTAAGATAAAGGAGGTTAGTTAACTTAAATATGTTAAACTAATGATTTGAGGCATTTCGATATCGATTGCTAAATGTGTATGTACAAGAAAATCGACTTAATGCCTAAATATAAGATAACGGAATTTTTCCAAATGCACTGCCGTTATGCCGTTAAGGCTTTTGTAGACTTTAGTAAGATAAAGAGGGTTAATTAGCTTAAGTATGTTAAGCTAATGATTTGAAGCATTTCGATATCGTTTGCTAGATGTGTATATACAACAAAATCGACTTTATACCTAAATATAAGATTACGTAATTCTTCTAAATGTTTTGCCGTTATGCCGTTAAAACGTTTGTAGACTTCAGTAAGATAAGGAGGGTTAATGAAATTAAATATGTTAAACTAATGATTATATATGATACCTAAATATAAGCTTACGGAATTCTTCTAAATGCACTGCCGTTATGCCGCCATGGCTTTATGTTAACTTCAGTGCGTTAAAGAAGCTTTATTAACTTAAATATGTTAAACTAATGATTTGAAGATTTTCGAAGTCGATTGCTAAATGCATATATACAACAAAATCGACTTTATACCTAAATATAAGATTACGGAATTCTTCTACATGAACTGCCGTTATGCCGCCATGGCTTTGTGTTAACTTCAGTGCGTTAAAGAAGCTTTATTAACT
Source organism: Bactrocera correcta (assembly GCA_027475135.1). NCBI lineage: Eukaryota > Metazoa > Arthropoda > Insecta > Diptera > Tephritidae > Bactrocera > Bactrocera correcta. The sequence continues at coordinate 40,972 of JAPZAG010000614.1, forward strand.
TAAATATGTTAAACTAATGATTTGAAGATTTTCGAAATCGATTGCTAAGTGCATATATACAAGAAAATCTTCCGAATACCTAAATATAAGATTACGGAATTCTTCCAAATGTACTGTCGTTATGCCGCCATGGCTTTATATGAACTTCAATATGTTAAAGAAGATTAATTAACTTAAATATGTTAAACTAATGATTTGAGGCATTTCGATATCGATTGTTTAATGTGTATATACAACAAAATCGACTTTATACCTAAATATACGCTTACGGAATTCTTCTAAATGCACTGCCGTTATGGCTTTATGTTAACTTAAGTTCGTTAAAGAAGGTTTATTAACTTAGATATGTTACACCATTTATTGGAAGCATTTCGAAATCGATTGCTTAATGCATATATACAAGAAAATCGATTTTATACCTATACATAATATTACGGAATTTTTCCAAATGTACTGTTATATGTTAAAGAAGGTTAATTAACTTAAATATGTTAAACTAATGATTTGAGGCATTTCGATATCGATTGCTAAATGTGTATATACATGAAAATCGACTTTATACCTAAATATAAGATTACGGAATTCTTCCAAATGCACTGTCGTTATGCCGTTAAGGCTTTTGTAGACTTTAGTAAGATAAAGAGGGTTAATTAGCTTAAATATGTTAAACTAATGATTTGAAGCATTTCGATATCGATTGCTAAATGTGTATATACAAGAAAATCGACTTTATACCTAAATATAAGATTACGGAATTCTTCCAAATGCACTGCCGTTATACCGTTATGGTTTTATGTTAACATCAGTTAGTTAAAGAAGGTTTATTAACTTAAATATGTTAAACCAGTTATTTGAAGCATTTCGATATCGATTGCTTAATGCATAGGTACAAGAAAAACGACTTTATACCTAAATATATGATAACGGAGTTCTTCTACATGCACTGCCGTTATGCCGTTAAGGCGTTTGTAGACTTCAGTAAGATAAAGGGGGTAAATTAACTTAAATATGTTAAACTAATGATTTGAGGTATTTCGATATCGATTGCTAAATGTGTATATACAAGAAAATCGACTTTATACCTAAATATAAGGTTACGGAATTCTTCCAAATGCACTGCCGTTATAACGTTATGGTTTTATGTTAACTTCAGTTAGTTAAAGAAGGTTTATTAACTTAAATATGTTAAACCAGTTATTTGAAGCATTTCGATATCGATTGCTTAATGCATATATACAAGAAAATCGACTTTATACCTAAATAAAAGATTATGGAATTCTTCCAAATGCACTGCCGTTATGCTGTTATGGCTTTATGTTAACTTCAGTTCGTTTAAGAAGGTTTATTAACTTAGATATGTTACACTAGTTATTTGAAGTATTTCGATATCGATTGATAAATGAGTATATACAAGAAAATCGACTTTATACCTAAATATAAGATTACGTAATTCTTCTAAATGTTTGCCGTTATGCCGTTAAGGCGTTTGTAGACTTCAGTAAGATAAAGATGGTTAATTAACTTAAATATGTTAAACTAATGATTTGAGGCATTTCGATATCGATTGCTAAATGTTTATGTACAAGAAAGTCGACTTTATACCTAAATATATGATAACGGAATTCTTCTACATGCACTGCCGTTATGCCGTTAAGGCGTTTGTAGACTTCAGTAAGATAAAGGGGGTTAATTAACTTAAATATGTTAAGCTAATGATTTGAGGCATTTCGATATCGATTGCTAAATGTGTATATACAAGAAAATCGACTTTATACTTAATTATAAGATTACGGAATTCTTCCAAATGTACTGTCGTTATGCCGCCATGGCTTTATATCAACTTCAATACGTTAAAGAAGGTTACTTAACTTAAATATGTTAAACTAATGATTTGAAGCATTTCGATATCGACTGCTAAATGTGTATATACAAGAAAATCGACTTTATTCCTAAATATAAGGTTACGGAATTCTTCCAAATGCACTGCCTTTATACCGTTATGGTCTTATGTTAACTTCAGTTAGTTAAAGAGGGTTTATTAACTTAAATATGTTAAACCAGTTATTTGAAGCATTTCGATATCGATTGCTTAATGCATATATACCAGAAAATCGACTTTATACCTAAATATAAGACTACGGAATTCTTCCAAATGTACTGTCGTTATGCCGCCATGGCTTTATATCAACTTCAATACGTTAAAGAAGGTTACTTAACTTAAATATGTTAAACTAATGATTTGAAGCATTTCGATATCGACTGCTAAATGCGTATATACAACAAAATCGACTTTATACTTAATTATAAGATTACGGAATTCTTCTAAATGCTTTGCCGTTATGCCGCCATGGCTTTATATCAACTTCAATACGTTAAAGAAGGTTAATTAACTTAAATATGTTAAACTAATGATTTGAGGCATTTCGATATCGATTGCTAAATGTATATATACAAGAAAATCGACTTTATACCTAAATATATGATAACTGAATTCTTCTACATGCACTGCCGTTATGCCGTTAAGGCGTTTGTAGACTTCAGTAAGATAAAGGGGGTTAGTTAACTTAAATATGTTAAGCTAATGATTTGAGGCATTTCGATATCGATTACTTAATGTGTATGTACAAGAAAATCGACTTTATACCTAAATATATGATAACGGAATTCTTCTACATGCAGTTATGCCATTAAGGCGTCTGTAGACTTCAGTAAGATAAAGAGGGTTAATTAACTTAAATATGTTAAACTAATGATTTGAAGCATTTCGATATCGATTGCTAAATGAGTATATATAAGAAAATCGACTTTATACCTAAATATAAGATTACGTAATTCTTCTAAATGCTTTGCCGTTATGCAATTAAGGCGTTTGTAGACTTCAGCAAGATAAAGAGGGTTAATTTACTTAAGTATGTTAAACTAATGATTTGAGGCATTTCGATATCGATTGCTAAACGTGTATGTACAAGAAAATCGACTTTATACCTAAATATATGATAACGGTATTCTTCTACATGCACTGCCGTTATGCAATTAAGGCATTTGTAGACTTCAGTAAGATAAAGAGGGTTAATTTACTTAAATATGTTAAACTAATGATTTGAGGCATTTCGATATCGATTGCTAAATGTGTATGTACAAGAAAATCGACTTTATACCTAAATATATGATAACGGAATTCTTCTACATGCAGTTATGCCGTTAAGGCGTTTGTAGACTTTAGTAAGATAAAGAGGGTTAATTAGCTTAAATATGTTAAACTAATGATTTGAAGCATTTCGATATCGATTGCTAAATGTGTATATACAACAAAATCGACTTTATACCTAAATATAAGATTACGTAATTCTTCTCAATGCTTTGCCGTTATGCCGTTAAAACGTTTGTAGACTTCAGTTAGATAAAGAGGGTTAATTAACTTAAATATGTTAAACTAATGATTTGAAGCATTTCTATATCGATTGCTAAATGAGTATATACAAGAAAATCGACTTTATACCTAAATATAAGATAACTTAATTCTTCTAAATGCTTTGCCGTTATGCCGTTAAGATGTTTGTAGACTTCAATAAAATAAAGAGGGTTAATTAACTTAAATATGTTAAACTAATGATTTGAAGCATTTCGATTTCGATTGCTAAATGAGTATATACAAGAAAAGCGACTTTATACCGAAATATAAGATTACGGAATTCTTCTAAATGCTTTGCCGTTATGCCGTTAAGGCGTTTGTAGACTTCAGTAAGATAAAGGGGGTTAATTAACTTAAATATGTTAAACTAATGATTTCAGGCATTTCGATATCGATTGCTAAATGTTTATGTACAAGAAAATCGAATTTATACCTAAATATATGATAACGGAATTCTTCTACATGCACTGCCGTTATGCGTTAAGGCGTTTGTAGACTTCAGTAAGATAAAGGGGGTTAAATAACTTTAATATATTAAACTAATGATTTGAGGCATTTCGATATCGATTGCTAAATGTGTATATTTAAGAAAATCGACTTAATACCTAAATATAAGATTACGGAATTCTTCCAAATGCACTGCCGTTATACGGTTATGGCTTTATGTTAACTTCAGTTAGTTAAAGAAGTTTTGTTAACTTAAATATGTTAAACCAGTTATTTGAAGCATTTCGATATCGACTGCTTAATGCATATATACAAGAAAATCGACTTTATACCTAAATAGTAGATTACGGAATTCTTCCAAATGTACTGTCGTTATGCCACCATGGCTTTATATCAACTTCAATACGTTAAAAAAGGTTAATTAACTTAAATATGTTAAACTAATGATTTGAAGCATTTAGATATCGATTGCTAAATGTGTATTTACAACAAAATCGACTTTATACCTAAATATAAGCTTACGGAATTCTTCTAAATGAACTGCCGTTATGTCGCCATGGCTTTATGTTAACTTCGTTGCGTTAAAGAAGCTTTATTAACTTAAATATGTTAAACTTATGATTTGAAGATTTTCGAAATCGATTGCTAAACGCATATACACAACAAAATCGACTTTATACCTAAATATAATATTACGGAATTCTTGCAAATGCACTGCCGTTATGCCGTTATGGCTTTATGTTAACTTCAGTTCGTTTAAGAAGGTTTATTAACTTAGATATGTTACACTAGTTATTTGAAGCATTTCGATATCGATTGCTAAATGAGTATATACAAGAAAATCGACTTTATACCTAAATATATGATAACGGAATTCTTCTACATGCACTGCCGTTATGCCGCCATGGCTTTGTATTAACTTCAGTGCGTTAAAGTAGGTTTGTTAACTTAAATAGGTTAAACTAATGATTTAAAGCATTTCGATTTCGATTGCTAAATGAGTATATACAAGAAAATGGACTTTATACCTAAGTACAAGATTACGGAATTCTTCTAAATGCTTTGCCGTTATGTCGTTAAGGCGTTTGTAGACTTCAGTAAGATAGAGTGGGTTAATTAACTTAAATATATTAAACTAATGATTTGAAGCATTTCGATAGCGATTGCTAAATGTGTATATACAAGAAAATCGACTTTACACCCAAATATATGATAACGGAATTCTTCTACATGCTTTGCCGTTATGCCGTTAAGGCGTTTGAAGACTTCAGTAAGATAAAGGGGGTTAATTAATTTAAATATGTTAAACTAATGATTTGAGGCATTTCGGTATCGATGGCTAAATGTGTATATACAACAAAATCGACTTTATACCTAAATATACGCTTACGGAATTCTTCTAAATGCACTGCCGTTATGGCTTTATGTTAACTTCAGTTCGTTAAAGAAGGTTTATTAACTTAGATATGTTGCACCAGTTATTAGAAGCTTTTCGAAATCGATTGCTTAATGCATATATACAAGAAAATCGACTTTATACCTAAATATAAGATTACGGAATTCTTCCAAATGTACTGTCGTTATGCCGCCATGGCTTTATATGAATTTCAATATGTTAAAGAAGGTTAATTAACTTAAATATGTTAAACTAATGATTTGAGGCATTTCGATGTCGATTGCTAAATGTGTATATACAAGAAAATCGACTTTATACCTAAATATAAGATTACGGAATTCTTCCAAATGCTTTGCCGTTATGCCGTTAAGGCGTTTGTAGACTTCAGTAAAATAAAGAGGGTTAATTAACTTAAATATGTTAAACTAATGATTTGAGGCATTTCGATATCGATTGTTAAATGAGTATATACAAGAAAATCGACTTTATACCTAAATATAAGATTACGTAATTCTTCTAAATGCTTTGCCGTTTTGCAACTAAGGCGTTTGTAGACTTCAGCAAGATAAAGAGGGTTAATTAACTTAAATATGTTAAACTAATGATTTGAGGCATTTCGATATCGATTGCTAAATGTGTATGTACAAGAAAATCGACTTTATACCTAAATATATGATAACGGAATTCTTCTACATGCACTGCCGTTATGCCGTTAAGGCGTTTGTAGACTTCAGTAAGATAAAGGCGGTAAATTAACTTAAATATGTAAAACTAATGATTTGTGGCATTTCGATATCGATTGCTAAAAGTGTATATACAAGAAAATCGACTTAATACCTAAATATAAGAATACGGAATTCTTCCAAATGCACTGCCGTTATGCCGTTAAGGCTTTTGTAGACTTCAGTAAGATAAAGAAGGTTTATTAACTTAGATATGTTAAACTAGTTATTTGAAGCATTTCGATATCGATTGCTAAATGCGTATATACAAGAAAATCGACTTTATACCTAAATATAAGATTACGGAATTCTTCTAAATGCTTTGCCGTTATGTCGTTAAGGCGTTTGTAGACTTCAGTAAGATAGAGTGGGTTAATTAACTTAAATATATTAAACTAATGATTTGAAGCATTTCGATAGCGATTGCTAAATGTGTATATACAAGAAAATCGACTTTACACCCAAATATATGATAACGGAATTCTTCTACATGCTTTGCCGTTATGCCGTTAAGGCGTTTGAAGACTTCAGTAAGATAAAGGAGGTTAATTAATTTAAATATGTTAAACTAATGATTTGAGGCATTTCGGTATCGATGGCTAAATGTGTATATACAACAAAATCGACTTTATACCTAAATATACGCTTACGGAATTCTTCTAAATGCACTGCCGTTATGGCTTTATGTTAACTTCAGTTCGTTAAAGAAGGTTTATTAACTTAGATATGTTGCACCAGTTATTAGAAGCTTTTCGAAATCGATTGCTTAATGCATATATACAAGAAAATCGACTTTATACCTAAATATAAGATTACGGAATTCTTCCAAATGTACTGTCGTTATGCCGCCATGGCTTTATATGAATTTCAATATGTTAAAGAAGGTTAATTAACTTAAATATGTTAAACTAATGATTTGAGGCATTTCGATATCGATTGCTAAATGTGTATATACAAGAAAATCGAATTTATACCTAAATATAAGATTACGGAATTCTTCCAAATGCTTTGCCGTTATGCCGTTAAGGCGTTTGTAGACTTCAGTAAAATAAAGAGGGTTAATTAACTTAAATATGTTAAACTAATGATTTGAGGCATTTCGATATCGATTGTTAAATGAGTATATACAAGAAAATCGACTTTATACCTAAATATAAGATTACGTAATTCTTCTAAATGCTTTGCCGTTTTGCAACTAAGGCGTTTGTAGACTTCAGCAAGATAAAGAGGGTTAATTAACTTAAATATGTTAAACTAATGATTTGAGGCATTTCGATATGGATTGCTAAATGTGTATATACAACAAAATCGACGTTATACCTAAATATATGATAACGCAATTCTTCTACATGCACTGCCGTTATGCCGTTAAGGCGTTTGTAGACTTCAGTAAGATAAAGGGGGTTAATTAACTTAAATATGTTAAACTAATGATTTGAGGCATTTCGATATCGATTGCTAAATGTGTATATACAAGAAAATCGACTTTATACCTAAATATAAGATTACGGAATTCTTCCAAATGCACTGCCGTTATACCGTTATGGCTTTATGCTAACTTCAGTTAGTTAAAGAAGGTTTATTACCTTAAATATGTTAAACCAGTTATCTGAAGCATTTCGATATCGATTGCTAAATGAGTGTATACAAGAAAATCGACTTTATACCTAAATATAAGATTACTGAATTCTTCCAAATGTACTGTCGTTATGCCACCATGGCTTTATATCAATTTCAATACGTTAAAAATGGTTAATTAACTTAAATATGTTAAACTAATGATTTGAGGCATTTCGATATCGATTGCTAAATGTGTATATACAAGAAAATCGACTTTGTACCTAAATATAAGATTACGGAATTCTTCTACATGAACTGCCGTTGTGCCGCCATGGCTTTGTGTTAACTTCAGTGCGTTAAAGAAGCTTTACTAACTTAAATATTTTAAACTAATGATTTGAAGCATTTCGATATCGATTGCTAAATGTGTGTATACACCAAAATCGACTTTATACCTAAATATAAGATTACGGAATTCTTCTACATGAACTGCCGTTATGCCGCCATGGCTTTGTGTTAACTTCAGTGCGTTAAAGAAGCTTTACTAACTTAGATATGTTACACTTGTTATTTTCAGCATTTCGAAATCGATTGCTTAATGCATATTTACAAGAAAACCGACTTTCTTCCTAAATATAAGCATACGGAATTCTTCTAAATGCTCTGCCGTTATGCCGCCATGGCTTTATGTTAACTTCAGATCGTTAAAGAAGCTTTATTAACTTAAATATGTTAAACCAGTTATTTGAAGCATTTCGATATCGATTGCTTAATGCATATATACAAGAAAATCGACTTTATACCTAAATAGTAGATTACGGAATTCTTCCAAATGTACTGTCGTTATGCCACCATGGCTTTATATCAACTTCAATACGTTAAAAAAGGTTAATTAACTTAAATATGTTAAACTAATGATTTGAAGCATTTAGATATCGATTGCTAAATGTGTATTTACAACAAAATCGACTTTATACCTAAATATAAGCTTACGGAATTCTTCTAAATGAACTGCCGTTATGTCGCCATGGCTTTATGTTAACTTCGTTGCGTTAAAGAAGCTTTATTAACTTAAATATGTTAAACTTATGATTTGAAGATTTTCGAAATCGATTGCTAAACGCATATACACAACAAAATCGACTTTATACCTAAATATAAGATTACGGAATTCTTGCAAATGCACTGCCGTTATGCCGTTATGGCTTTATGTTAACTTCAGTTCGTTTAAGAAGGTTTATTAACTTAGATATGTTACACTAGTTATTTGAAGCATTTCGATATCGATTGCTAAATGAGTATATACAAGAAAATCGACTTTATACCTAAATATATGATAACGGAATTCTTCTACATGCACTGCCGTTATGCCGCCATGGCTTTGTATTAACTTCAGTGCGTTAAAGTAGGTTTGTTAACTTAAATAGGTTAAACTAATGATTTAAAGCATTTCGATTTCGATTGCTAAATGAGTATATACAAGAAAATGGACTTTATACCTAAGTACAAGATTACGGAATTCTTCTAAATGCTTTGCCGTTATGTCGTTAAGGCGTTTGTAGACTTCAGTAAGATAGAGTGGGTTAATTAACTTAAATATATTAAACTAATGATTTGAAGCATTTCGATAGCGATTGCTAAATGTGTATATACAAGAAAATCGACTTTACACCCAAATATATGATAACGGAATTCTTCTACATGCTTTGCCGTTATGCCGTTAAGGCGTTTGAAGACTTCAGTAAGATAAAGGGGGTTAATTAATTTAAATATGTTAAACTAATGATTTGAGGCATTTCGGTATCGATGGCTAAATGTGTATATACAACAAAATCGACTTTATACCTAAATATACGCTTACGGAATTCTTCTAAATGCACTGCCGTTATGGCTTTATGTTAACTTCAGTTCGTTAAAGAAGGTTTATTAACTTAGATATGTTGCACCAGTTATTAGAAGCTTTTCGAAATCGATTGCTTAATGCATATATACAAGAAAATCGACTTTATACCTAAATATAAGATTACGGAATTCTTCCAAATGTACTGTCGTTATGCCGCCATGGCTTTATATGAATTTCAATATGTTAAAGAAGGTTAATTAACTTAAATATGTTAAACTAATGATTTGAGGCATTTCGATGTCGATTTAATGTGTATATACAAGAAAATCGACTTTATACCTAAATATAAGATTACGGAATTCTTCCAAATGCTTTGCCGTTATGCCGTTAAGGCGTTTGTAGACTTCAGTAAAATAAAGAGGGTTAATTAACTTAAATATGTTAAACTAATGATTTGAGGCATTTCGATATCGATTGTTAAATGAGTATATACAAGAAAATCGACTTTATACCTAAATATAAGATTACGTAATTCTTCTAAATGCTTTGCCGTTTTGCAACTAAGGCGTTTGTAGACTTCAGCAAGATAAAGAGGGTTAATTAACTTAAATATGTTAAACTAATGATTTGAGGCATTTCGATATCGATTGCTAAATGTGTATGTACAAGAAAATCGACTTTATACCTAAATATATGATAACGGAATTCTTCTACATGCACTGCCGTTATGCCGTTAAGGCGTCTGTAGACTTCAGTAAGATAAAGGCGGTTAATTAACTTAAATATGTAAAACTAATGATTTGTGGCATTTCGATATCGATTGCTAAAAGTGTATATACAAGAAAATCGACTTAATACCTAAATATAAGAATACGGAATTCTTCCAAATGCACTGCCGTTATGCCGTTAAGGCTTTTGTAGACTTCAGTAAGATAAAGAAGGTTTATTAACTTAGATATGTTAAACTAGTTATTTGAAGCATTTCGATATCGATTGCTAAATGCGTATATACAAGAAAATCGACTTTATACCTAAATATAAGATTACGGAATTCTTCTAAATGCTTTGCCGTTATGTCGTTAAGGCGTTTGTAGACTTCAGTAAGATAGAGTGGGTTAATTAACTTAAATATATTAAACTAATGATTTGAAGCATTTCGATAGCGATTGCTAAATGTGTATATACAAGAAAATCGACTTTACACCCAAATATATGATAACGGAATTCTTCTACATGCTTTGCCGTTATGCCGTTAAGGCGTTTGAAGACTTCAGTAAGATAAAGGGGGTTAATTAATTTAAATATGTTAAACTAATGATTTGAGGCATTTCGGTATCGATGGCTAAATGTGTATATACAACAAAATCGACTTTATACCTAAATATACGCTTACGGAATTCTTCTAAATGCACTGCCGTTATGGCTTTATGTTAACTTCAGTTCGTTAAAGAAGGTTTATTAACTTAGATATGTTGCACCAGTTATTAGAAGCTTTTCGAAATCGATTGCTTAATGCATATATACAAGAAAATCGACTTTATACCTAAATATAAGATTACGGAATTCTTCCAAATGTACTGTCGTTATGCCGCCATGGCTTTATATGAATTTCAATATGTTAAAGAAGGTTAATTAACTTAAATATGTTAAACTAATGATTTGAGGCATTTCGATATCGATTGCTAAATGTGTATATACAAGAAAATCGACTTTATACCTAAATATAAGATTACGGAATTCTTCCAAATGCTTTGCCGTTATGCCGTTAAGGCGTTTGTAGACTTCAGTAAAATAAAGAGGGTTAATTAACTTAAATATGTTAAACTAATGATTTGAGGCATTTCGATATCGATTGTTAAATGAGTATATACAAGAAAATCGAATTTATACCTAAATATAAGATTACGTAATTCTTCTAAATGCTTTGCCGTTTTGCAACTAAGGCGTTTGTAGACTTCAGCAAGATAAAGAGGGTTAATTAACTTAAATATGTTAAACTAATGATTTGAGGCATTTCGATATGGATTGCTAAATGTGTATATACAACAAAATCGACGTTATACCTAAATATATGATAACGCAATTCTTCTACATGCACTGCCGTTATGCCGTTAAGGCGTTTGTAGACTTCAGTAAGATAAAGGGGGTTAATTAACTTAAATATGTTAAACTAATGATTTGAGGCATTTCGATATCGATTGCTAAATGTGTATATACAAGAAAATCGACTTTATACCTAAATATAAGATTACGGAATTCTTCCAAATGCACTGCCGTTATACCGTTATGGCTTTATGCTAACTTCAGTTAGTTAAAGAAGGTTTATTACCTTAAATATGTTAAACCAGTTATCTGAAGCATTTCGATATCGATTGCTAAATGAGTGTATACAAGAAAATCGACTTTATACCTAAATATAAGATTACTGAATTCTTCCAAATGTACTGTCGTTATGCCACCATGGCTTTATATCAATTTCAATACGTTAAAAATGGCTAATTAACTTAAATATGTTAAACTAATGATTTGAGGCATTTCGATATCGATTGCTAAATGTGTATATACAAGAAAATCGACTTTGTACCTAAATATAAGATTACGGAATTCTTCTACATGAACTGCCGTTATGCCGCCATGGCTTTGTGTTAACTTCAGTGCGTTAAAGAAGCTTTACTAACTTAAATATTTTAAACTAATGATTTGAAGCATTTCGATATCGATTGCTAAATGTGTGTATACACCAAAATCGACTTTATACCTAAATATAAGATTACGGAATTCTTCTACATGAACTGCCGTTATGCCGCCATGGCTTTGTGTTAACTTCAGTGCGTTAAAGAAGCTTTACTAACTTAGATATGTTACACTTGTTATTTTCAGCATTTCGAAATCGATTGCTTAATGCATATTTACAAGAAAACCGACTTTCTTCCTAAATATAAGCATACGGAATTCTTCTAAATGCTCTGCCGTTATGCCGCCATGGCTTTATGTTAACTTCAGATCGTTAAAGAAGCTTTATTAACTTAAATATGTTAAACCAGTTATTTGAAGCATTTCGATATCGCTTGCTTAATGCATATATACACGAAAATCGACTTTATACCTAAATATAAGATTACGGAATTCTTCCAAATGTACTGTCGTTATGCCACCATGGCTTTATAACAACTTCAATACGTTAAAAAAGATTAATTAACTTAAATATTTTGAAGCATTTAGATATCGATTGCTAAATGTGTATATACAAAAAAATCGAATTTATACCTAAATATAAGATTACGGCCGCCATGGCTTTGTGTTAACTTCAGTGCGTTAAAGTAGGTTTGTTAACTTAAATATGTCGAACTAATGATTTGAAGCATTTCGATATCGATTGCTAAATGTGCATATACAACAAAATCGACTTTATACCTAATTCTTCTAAATGCTTTGCCGTTATGCCTCTAAGGCGTTTGTAGACTTCAGTAAGATAAAGAAGGTTAATTAACTTAAATATGTTAAACTAATGATTTGAGGCATTTCGATATCGATCGCTAAATGTGTATATACAAGAAAATCGACTTTATACCTAAATATAAGGTAACGTAATTCTTCTAAATGCTTTGCCGTTATGCCGCTAAGGCGTTTGTAGACTTCAGTAAGATAAAGAAGGTTAATTAACTTAAATATGTTAAACTAATGATTTGAGGCATTTCGATATCGATTGCTAAATGCGTATATACAAGAAAATCGAATTTATACCTAAATATAAGATTACAGAGTTCTTCTAAATGCACTGCCGTTATGCAGTTATGGCTTTATGTTAAGCTCTGTTCGTTAAAGAAGGTTTATTAACTTAAATATGTTAAACTAATGATTTGAAGATTTTCGAAATCGACTGTTAAATGCATATATACAAGAAAATCGAACTTATACCTAAATATAAGATTACGGAATTCTTCCAAATGTACTGTCGTTATGCCGCTATGGCTCTATATCACCTTCATTACGTTAAAGAAGGTTAATTAACTTAGCTTGTTAAACTAATGATTTGAGGCATTTCGATATCGATTGCTTAATGTGTATATACAATAAAAGCGACTTTATACCTAAATGCACTGCCGTTATGCCGTTATGGCTTTATGTTAACTTCAGTTCGTTAAAGAAGGTTTATTAACTTAGATATGTTACGCTAGTTATTTGAAGCATTTCGAAATCGATTGCTTAATGAATATATACAGGAAAATCGACTTTCTACCTAAATATAAGATTACGGAATTCTTCCAAATGCACTGCCTTAACGCCGTTAAGGCTTTTGTAGACTTTAGTAAGATAAAGAGGGTTAATTAGCTTAAATATGTTAAACTAATGATTTGAAGCATTTCGATATCGATTGCTAAATGTGTATATACAACAAAATCGACTTTATACCTAAATATAAGATTACGAAATTCTCCCAAATGCACTGCCGTTATGCCGCCATGGATTTATGCCAACTTCAGTTCGTTAAAGAAGGTTTATTAACTTAAATATGTTTAACTGATGATTTGAAGCATTCCGATATCGATTGCTATATGAGTATATACAAGAAAATCGATTTTATACCTAAATATAAGATTACGGAATTCTTCCAAATGCACTGCCGTTATGCTGTTAAGGCTTTTGTAGACTTTAGTAAGATAAAGAGGGTAAATTAGCTTAAATATGTTAAACTAATGATTTGAAGCATTTCGATATCGATTGCTAAATGTGTATATACAAGAAAATCGACTTTATACCTAAATATATGATAACGGAATTCTTCTGAATGCACTGCCGTTAAGCCGCTAAGGCTTTTGTAGACTTCAGTAAGATAAAGAGGGTTAATTAGCTTAAATATGTTAAACTAATGATTTGAAGCATTTAGGAATCGATTGCTTAATGCATATATACAAGAAATTCGACTTTATACCTAAATATAAGATTACGGAATTTTTCCAAATGTACTGTCGTTATGCCGCCATGGCTTTATATCAACTTCAATATGTTAAAGAAGTTGAATTAACTTAAATATGTTAAACTAATGCTTTGAGGCATTTCGATATCGATTGCTAAATGTGTATGTACAAGAAAATCGACTTTATACCTAAATATAAGATTACGTAATTCTTCTAAATGCTTTGCCGTTATGCCGTTAAGCCGTTTGTAGACTTCAGTAAAATAAGGTGGGTTAATTAACTTAAATATATTAAACTAATGATTTAAAGCATTTCGATATCGATTGCTAAATGAGTATATACAACAAAATCGACTTTATACCTAAATATAAGATAACGGAATTCTTCCAAATGCACTGCCGTTATGCCGTTAAGGCTTTTGTAGACTTTAGTAAGATAAAGAGGGTTAATTAGCTTAAATATGTTAAACTAATGATTTGAAGCATTTCGATATTGATTGCTAAAGGTGTATATACAACAAAACCGACTTTATACCTAAATATAAGATTACGTAATTCTTCTAAATGCTTTGCCGTTATGCCCTTAAGCCGTTTGTAGACTTCAGTAAGATAAGGAGGGTTAATTAACTTAAATATGTTAAACTAATGATTTAAAGCATTTCGATATCGATTGCTAACTGAGTATATACAAGAAAATCGACTTTATACCTAAATGTAAGATTACGTAATTCTTCTAAATGCTTTGCCTATATGCCGCTAAGATGTTTGTAGACTTCAGTAAGATAAAGAGGGTTAATTAACTTAAATACGTTAAACTAATGATTTGAGGCATTTCGATATCGATTGCTAAATGTGTATATACAAGAAAATCGACTTTATACCTAAATATATGATAACGGAATTCTTCTGAATGCACTGCCGTTATGCCGCTAAGGCTTTTGTAGACTTCAGTAAGATAAAGAGGGTTAATTGGCTTAAATATGTTAAACTAATGATTTGAAGCATTTAGGAATCGATTGCTTAATGCATATATACAAGAAATTCGACTTTATACCTAAATATAAGATTACGGAATTTTTCCAAATGTACTGTCGTTATGCCGCCATGGCTTTATATCAACTTCAATATGTTAAAGAAGTTGAATTAACTTAAATATGTTAAACTAATGCTTTGAGGCATTTCGATATCGATTGCTAAATGTGTATGTACAAGAAAATCGACTTTATACCTAAATATATGATAACGGAATTCTTCTACATGCACTGCCGTTATGCCGTTAAGGCGTTTGTAGACTTCAGTAAGATAAAGGGGGTTAATTAACTTAAATATGTTAAACTAATGATTTGAGGCATTTCAATATCGATTGCTAAATGTGTATATACAAGAAAATCGACTTTATACCTAAATATAAGATTACGGAATTCTTTCAAATGCACTGCCGTTACGCCGATAAGGCTTTTGTAGACTTTAGTAAGATAAAGAGGGTAAATTAGCTTAAATATGTTAAACTAATGATTTGAAGCATTTCGATGTCGATTGCTAAAAGGGGTATATACAACAAAATCGACTTTTTACCTAAATATAAGATTACGTAATTCTTCTAAATGCTTTGCCGTTATGCCGTTAAGCCGTTTGTAGACTTCAGTAAGATAAGGAGGGTTAATTAACTTAAATATGTTAAACTAATGATTTAAAGCATTTCGATATCGATTGCTAAATGAGTATATACAAGAAAATCGACTTTATACCTAAATATAAGATTACGTAATTCTTCTATATGCTTTGCCTATATGCCGCTAAGATGTTTGTAGACTTCAGTAAGATAAAGAGGGTTAATTAACTTAAATACGTTAAACTAATGATTTGAGGCATTTCGATATCGATTGCTAAATGTGTATATGCAAGAAAATCGACTTTATACCTAAATATATGATAACGGAATTCTTTTGAATGCACTGCCGTTATGCCGCTAAGGCTTTTGTAGACTTCAGTAAGATAAGAAGGGTTAATTAGCTTAAATATGTTAAACTAATGATTTGAAGCATTTCGATATTGATTGCTAAAGGTGTATATACAACAAAATCGACTTTATACCTAAATATAAGATTACGGAATTCTTCTAAATGCACTGACGTTATGCCGCCATTGCTTTATGCCAACTTTAGTTCGTTAAAGAAGGTTTATTAACTTAGATATGTTACACCAGTTATTAGAAGCATTTCGAAATCGATTGCTTAATGCATATATACAAGAAAATCGACTTTATACCTAAGTATAAGATTAGGGAATTCTTCCAAATGTACTGTCGTTATGCCGCCATGGCTTTATATAAACATCATTATGTTAAAGAACGTTAATTAACTTAAATATGTTAAACTAATGATTCGAGGCATTTCGATATCGATTGCTAAATGTGTATATACAAGAAAATCGACTTTCTACCTAAATATAAGATTACGGAATTCTTCTAAATGCACTGACGTTATGCCGCCATTGCTTTATGCCAACTTCAATTCGTTAAAGAAGGTTTATTAACTTAGATATGTTACACCAGTTTTAAGAAGCATTTCGAAATCGATTGCTTAATGCATATATACAAGAAAATCGACTTTATACCTAAGTATAAGATTACGGAATTCTTCCAAATGTACTGTCGTTATGCCGCCATGGCTTTATATAAACTTCATTATGTTAAAGAACGTTAATTAACTTAAATATGTTAAACTAGTGATTCGAGGCATTTCGATATCGATTGCTAAATGTGTATATACAAGAAAATCGACTTTATACCTAAATATATGATAACGGAATTCTTCTGAATGCACTGCCGTTATGCCGCTAAGTCTTTTGTAGACTTCAGTAAGACAAAGAGGGTTAATTAGCTTAAATATGTTAAACTAATGATTTGAAGCATTTCGATATCGATTGCTAAAAGTGTATATACAACACAATCGACTTTATACCTAAATATAAGATTATGTAATTCTTCTTAATGCTTTGCCGTTATGCCGTTATGGCGTTTGTAGACTTCAAAGATAAAGAGGGTTAATAAACTTAAATATGTTAAACTAATGATTTGAAGCATTTCGATATCGATTGCTAAATGTGTATATACAACAAAATCGACTTTATAACTAAATATAAGATTACGTAATTCTTCTAAATGCTTTGCCGTTATGCCGTTAAGCCGGTTTTTAGACTTCAGTAGGATAAAGAGGGTTAATTAACTTAAATATGTTTAACTAATGATTTGAAGCATTTCGATATCGATTGCTAAATCAGTATATACAAGAAAATCGACTTTATACCTAAATATAAGATTACGGAATTCTTCCAAATGCACTGTCGTTATGCCGCGATATCTTTACATGAACTTCAGTATGTTAAAGAAGGTTAATTAACTTAAATATGTTAAACTAATGATTTCAGGCATTTCGATATCGATTGCTAAATGTGAACATACAACAAAATCGACTTTATACCTAAATATAAGCTCACGGAATTCTTCTGAATGCACTGCCGTTATGCCGTTATGGCTTTATGTTAACTTCGGTTCGTTAAAGAAGGTTTATTAACTTAGATATGTTACACCAGTTATTTGAGGCATTTCGAAATCCATTGCTTAATGCATATATACAAGAAAATCGACTTTATACCTAAATATATGATAACGGAATTCTTCTGAATGCACTGCCGTTATGCCGCTAAGTCTTTTGTAGACTTCAGTAAGACAAAGAGGGTTAATTAGCTTAAATATGTTAAACTAATGATTTGAAGCATTTCGATATCGATTGCTAAATGTGTATATACAACACAATCGACTTTATACCTAAATATAAGATTATGTAATTCTTCTTAATGCTTTGCCGTTATGCCGTTATGGCGTTTTTAGACTTCAAAGATAAAGAGGGTTAATAAACTTAAATATGTTAAACTAATGATTTGAAGCATTTCGATATCGATTGCTAAATGTGTATATACAACAAAATCGACTTTATAACTAAATATAAGATTACTTAATTCTTCTAAATGCTTTGCCGTTATGCCGTTAAGCCGTTTGTAGACTTCAGTAGGATAAAGAGGGTTAATTAACTTAAATATGTTTAACTAATGATTTGAAGCATTTCGATATCGATTGCTAAATCAGTATATACAAGAAAATCGACTTTATACCTAAATATAAGATTACGGAATTTTCCAAATGCACTGTCGTTATGCCGCGATATCTTTACATGAACTTCAGTATGTTAAAGAAGGTTAATTAACTTAAATATTTTAAACTAATGATTTCAGGCATTTCCATATCGATTGCTAAATGTGTACATACAACAAAATCGACTTTATACCTAAATATAAGAATACGGAATTCTTCTAAATGCACTGCCGTTATGCCGCCATGGCTTTATGTTAACTTCAGTGCGTTAAAGAAGCTTTATTAACTTAAATATGTTAAACCAGTTATTTGAAGCATTTCGATATCGTTTGCTTAATGCATATATACAAGAAATTCGACTTTATACCTAAATATAAGATTACGGAATTCTTCCAAATGTACTGTCGTTATGCCACCATGGCTTTATATCAACTTCAATACGTTAAAAAAGGTTAATTTACTTAAATATGTTAAACTAATGATTTG
>JAPZAG010000615.1:0-11374 GCA_027475135.1 Bactrocera correcta
TCAATGACTAAATGCGCCGCAGACATGTGTCATCTAAAGCGTAAAAGTTGTCGAAGATTATAAAGGGTGACCCAAGTCGCGGTTTCCTATTTTTTTTAATAAAAACATAGAAACTTCAAATTTAATCGGAACTGTTTATTATCATTCGAAAGAACATTTTTTGACTTTAATGTTTTCTTTCAGATGGTCCATCCGTTGAGTACAATTTTCGATTACTCGTTCGAGCATTTTGACTGATAACTGCCGAATGACAAGCGTGATGTTTTACTCCAAGTCCTTAATCGAAGCGAAGTTGTTCGCATAGACTTTAGACTTTACATATCCCCACAGAAAAAAGTCTAACGGTGTGATACCACACGATCTTGGTGGCCAATCGGCCAGCACAAAACGTTAAATTATCTGCTCACCGACGGGTTCTCTCTATAAATGCACGGACTGATGCGATATGGGGGAAAAGGGTACCAACTTGTTGAAATCAAAATTCAATTTCAGGTATCAAATAGCCGGTTATAATGCGCGATAATGGTCCCCATTGACGTTTACGTTCTCACCGGCATTTTTGTAGAAATATGGAATGATAATTCCACCGGTCCCTACCAAACAGTTGTTTCTTCTGGATGAAATGCCAGCTTCTGAACCTCTTCAGTAGCAATTTTTTTTTGTCAATGGGTATGTATTGAGCCGAAAATGGGCACAAAATTTGTCTTGAAAACGTCGGATATTTTGTACGCTTTCAATTTAAGATCTCGCCGTAAAATTCGTCAAGTCAGTCCGAATTGCTGCAAACGGCGTCGAATAGACTCTCTTCGTGTAGCTATGGCTGCTAAATTTTCTTCATTGCGTGCGTGGTCTCTTCTCGTCGAATATTATCCAATAATGAATGCTGGGTCCAAGATGAGGGATGGTGTTGCGAATAATAAGCTCAGTAGATCGATTATGTTCTTTTCCATTGGGTGCGTTTTTTTACGTGGCGGGTCCCAAACCCAGCGCACAACCCTGCGGAGGTGATGTTTCGTCTTCTCACTTTTCACTGAATTTTCGTAATAAATTTGAACGATTTGTAAACGTTGTTCAGACGTAAGTTTTTCCATGATAAAATGCCAAGCAATATCGTACTGAACAAAAAAACATGACAGCCTAACATGATTCACGCATGATCTGCGAAAAAAAATGCTACTAAAAAGGCCTCTGATGCCGAAGAAGTGAACCCCCAGCGTATGAGACATTTTACCGAAAATATGGGTCAATGTATGAGGTATATAAATAAAACTCGAAAAGAATATATTTTTTTTTTTTGGTAATAATGTATCTCTTTGTCAAAAATTATTTCATTGATGTCAATATTTCCCTTAGCCAAATACCTGAACTTCTGGCTGACTTTATACCGCACATATCACCCAAAATGGAAGTTATCTTCATGAAATTGAGTAAGATTGATTTTTCGGTATATGTATATATATATATTATATTTGTATTGGGAATAAAATGATTAAAATCGGGTGAAAACTTGATCTAACCTCCATATAACTAATATTAGGATTTTCAAACATCCTACTGACTTTACACCTCATATATTGTTCAATGCGTGGATGTATATTAAAGAAACTCTCAGAGCATTTTTTCTAGCACTGATAGGTCATAATGCCAAAAATGGATAAAATGATGTCAGCCCAACCCTTAGATCCCGTATACCTAATATAAGAATTTTTAACTTCCGATGGGCTGTATGCGTTAGGTATCCTATTTTATTAAGTGAAAATATATCACTACAAATATTCCAACTATTTTCCCAATACATTACATGCGCAATAGTATGTCGTACACTGCGTGAATTACCATCACATAATTACATAAGAATATGTCCTTGAGTGTACTTTAGTAATTGAAAAAGTTAATGTAATCAGTCCAGAACTTTCGCTGTCTCCAAGATACGCTTCATAGTGATTTCAGACTTTCGCGCTGACTTTAAAGGTTTTAAATTGGTCAAAATGTGTGCCACAGTTTTCTTAAACGGAAATTGCATTGTTGCGTAGTATGAAAGGAGTCTAGGCCTCGAAAGTTTTTTTTTAGTCTTTCGCAACAGAGAGTATAATAGTTTTGTTCACCTTTATACAGTGAATCAATATAGTTTAGGTACAAAGGCATTTTCTCTAATAAACCTATAATTTCTTCATTAAACTTTGTAAAAAAAAAATAAAATTTTTTTTTGTCAATTCCAATAACGAATGTATGTATTTATTTTAAAATCAGTCACTTTTTCTATAAACACAACAAAAACATAAATTCCATTGATTTAACGCCAATAAAGATTTGGTACAAAAACGAAAAGAAACGGCGATGCATGCTTTTTACTAGCACATTAGTGTCAGACTTTGTAATTTTGGCCCATTCAATTCCTATATCGGCTTTTAAGGTATCCTTAGACGAAATATTGTGTCTTCGAATCCTTTTTTCTATCAAATCCCATATGTGCTCTATAGGATTAATGTCGGGTGATTGTGGTGGCGTTTGGAGTTGCTTGCAGTTATATAGGAGCCATTCACGGACTAGATACGACATGTGTTTAGGGTTGTTATCTTGTTGAAAAAGAAATTGGCTGCTATCGAGACCCAGTTTTTGCACGCTTGGGCACAAATTTTTTTCAGAATATCCAGATACATAAATTTGTTCATTTTATCTGTTATAAACTCCAAATTACCTACGCCTGATGCAGCCATACATCCCCATACCATGATGTTTCCCCCACCATGTTTCACTGTAGGTATTAAGTTATTTTCTTGCATCTCTGCATTGGCGCGCCTCCACACTTTTATTATTCCGTCCGACCCAAAAATGTTAAATTTGGATTCGTCAGAGAATACAACATTCTCCCAAAACGATTTTGTTTTTTCAAGATGTTCTTTAGCAAATTGTAATCTTTTTTTCTTATTTGCTTTTGATATGAATGGTTTACATCGCGCAGTTCGTCCGTAATACCCAGCTTTGTGCGGCACATTTCTCACAGTTTGAGGATTTACATTTTTTTGAAATTTCACGTTTATATTATTTGTAATCTTTAATGCTGAAATACGAGGATTTCGCTTGACAGCAGTGATGACATTACGTTCTTCGCAGGGCGTTAAAACTTTAGGTCTGCCGGACCTATGTTTTATATTTAGATCTCCGTTAGTTGTATACGATTTTATAATATTATAAACACTTGAATGTCGTTTTCCCACTATTGTTCCAATTTCCCGTAGAGTTTTATTTTCCAAATATAATTTTATTATTAATTTTCTTACTTCGAGCGAAATTTGTAAACCGCGACCCATTTTTTTTTTTTATTTCAGCAAATAAATACAATAAACTTTTATAGTTTTACACTTTCACACTTGACTATGTATAGTTTACTGTCCAGCTTAAACAAATAACTAAAAAAATTAACCAAACGCAGCAAAAACCAAAACAATATGACACGATGAATGAAGTGTACCTTAACTATTTTGAGTACTTTCTGGCTGCTTTTTTAATTCGCAGCGTCAAAGTGGCGCCACGAGACAGCTAACGGCATACCATTCACTCAGTAACGTTGGGCATAATGCAGTTCTTGGAATGTATATAACGGTGTTTTTAAAACTTTTGTTGAAATTAGTTGTTTCAACGATTTTAGCTCTAAATTGTTACTGTACCTAAACTTTATTGATTCACTGTACATAAGATTCCTTTTATATTTCGGGATTTAGCCACTATATGTGAAAACTCACATTTTTGATAGTATGCATACCCAGCACGTTTTGACAAAATTATATGGTTTACAGTAACATAAAATATTCTTCTCGATTAAGAAATGGAATTAAATCTCAAAGGATTTCACGAGATTATCTTTTACAATTTTCGACGCACATAATTTGTCAATCGTATTTTGATCTAGAGAAAAGTCAACAAAATACTATAGAGGTACTTTGAAATATGTCTATGAGATCTTGATTTACTCATATGAGCCCAAAAATGAACAGCAGTCGACTGTATGGGGATTTCAAGATGAGCTGAATCCAACAAAAGTTTATTGCTCAAGAAACACTTCTAAACAAATGGCTGCAATTTTTTATTTTTTTTTTTAAACTGAACATGTAGCAACCATATCACTGGAACATCGCAGAACAACTAATTCGGAGTGGTACACAATCATTTGTTTGCCAGTTGTCTTTCAAGAAATTAGGAAATCAAACCACCGAAGTCGGATGACTCTTCATCACTGCAAAGCAAACTTTCACAAATCGATTGAAACAAGTGCATTTGATTAGTCATCCACCGTACAGTCCTAACTTCGCACGGAATTATTTCTTTTTATTCCCTTTCGTAAAATATAAACTAAGAGGTCAACGTTTTTCGACAACTGAAGAGGCGCTTGATGCGTTCAAAAGGTATACATACCTCAATCCTTGACAGATATCGACGAAATTTGGTGCGTGAGTGTATTTGTTTAAAGTTCCTTTATCACGAGGCAATATTTTCATTGAAAAAAACCCTTTAGGACGATATACATACCTCACAAAAGAAAAGCAACAGTTGTGGTTGATGTTCGAATTAATTCAGATTTCGGTATTTTGGGGTCACAATTCGTTTGTCTTGGACACCTTTATTATATTTCAATGAGTTTTTGATATTATTTCGATATACGAGGTGTGTTCAAAAAGTATCGCGAATCGTAACTGAAATTTTTTTTCGATTACAGGGGCGTGGTGCATCATGAGTTCTTGCCACAGGGAAGAACGGTCAATAAGGAATATTACCTGCAAGTTATGCGCAATTTGCGCGAAGCAATCCGCCAGAAACGCCCGGATTTGTGGAAGAAACAAAAATTGGCTTTTGCACCACGATAACGCCCCTGCTCACACACATCTTTGCTTGTGCGCGACTTTTTGGCCAAAAACAACACACTAATGATGCCGCAGCCACCGTATTCACCAGATCTAACCCCCTGTTACTTTTTCTTGCTCCCTAAACTGAAGAGGTCCATGAAAGGACGACGTTACGCTTCTCTTCACGAGATAAAGACGGCATCGAAGGAGGAGCTGAAGAAGATAAAAAAAATGATTTTTTTAAGTGCTTCGAAGATTGGAAAAACCGTTGGCACAAGTTTATAATATCTCATGGGGATTACTTTGAAGGGGACAAAATAGATATTCATGAATAAATAAATAATTTTTGAAAAAACACAAAATTCCCGATACTTTTTGAACATACCTCGTATTATAATTTGTGTTACTGTTTGTTATTTTGGTATCCGCAGTGTTTTTTTCTATGCAGGCATCTGTGTTAGCTTTAATTGGCCCATTTAGCGTAACAGTGTAGCGGATCAAATCAAAATACCGTGAAATCCAACAACTCGTGTTTGTGTTAGTGACTGTACCACTACGGTATTCAGAGCTAAGCTTAGGGCATCTGTTGGCACTGTGAAAGCCGTTACGGCGCTATATCAAGAGTATCAATAACAATGAAAGCTGCTACATCAGTGAAACAATAAAAACCAACTCAAAAGGTGACCAGATTAAGCTGTGCCGGCAATCAAGCGCTTGATGACTGTTTAATGAGCGTACGACGGTTGGTGCGTGCCACCGTCTGGAGTGTCCAGCTGCGTGATGCTTCCAACTTTTACTGCAGAGTTCAGGTCCATATATAAGTTCATAGGTAACATTTGTGAGGACTGTTTGCTGAAAAACTAAGAGCAAGAGACCAACATTCGTGCTGTTAGGAGACCGAAGCAGTAGCACTGCAGACCTACTGAGTTTGACTACAGCTTTGGTGGTACACTAAGTGTGAAATACATTCTATTTAAGACCATAAATGCGTAAGTCATATTATTTGTCAGATAACTTCAAGAAAAGCGGGAGTTTATGCCACCCACAGAAAGAAGCTGTAAACACCGCGTCTTTTAAATGGCGTCTGAAAAGGGGTACCAGAATATATATTACTCTACTCCTCCTATATTACTAGTTCCTTGTGACAAGAAGCTCCAACTGAAATCATCTCCCCGGTCCGCCGATTTGTTTTATTGAAACCACCCTTTGTTACAATTAAATTACTGCAGCACAGTCTCCGGAAAATTTACAAAAGTGCTTCAAGTGTCTTTTTTCATTGGTAGCGTTTAGCTCGCCTTTAAACGGACGTTTTTTTAAGGAGGATACAGGAATTCATGAGCTGCTTGAGCCATATGTAAAAGAAACTTTTCTGACCACTCCCAAGTGGATGGTGCTCAGAGAACTTTCCTCACTAGCGTGAGCTTCTAGATATGGCTCCATCCTCCAAAGTGTCTACCTTACAACGTTACAACCGACCACAACACGTGCGTGATCGGATAAATACCAAAAGTAGAAGAGACAAGCGAGACGCATTTGAAGACAAAGATAGAGAGACAGCGGTCACGATCGCAAATTCTACGAAAAGATGCGGTGACTAACAAAATGATCGGATACCACGAAAAGGAGCTGCATCTATGCCGTTATGTCTGTCTTTAATATCCTCACAAAACTATTGGGTTGACCGAAAAGAAACCGGTGATTTTGCATACAAACGGCGTTGACAATCTTTTGAACGGCTTATGACTCTGTTATTGCATTTTTGCTTTTGTCAAATATCAGCTGGCACTTTTACCTTGCTTAATTTTATTTATATTTGTTTGTTTGGCGACAATTTTAATATGGAGCCCACAAAGGAGCATTTTCGTCATATTTTACTTTATTATTTCCGTAAAGGAAAAAATGCAGCTCAGGTTGCTAAAAAATTACGTGATGTGTATGGCGACAAAGCCTTAAAAGAAACACAGTGTCAAAGTTGGTTTGTCAAATTCCGTTTGATGACGTCATCAAGGCTTTAATCAAATCGACCATACATGATCATATACGACGTCTTGGCATGGTAAAAAAACTTGATATTTGGGTACCACATGAATTGAAAGAAATTCATTTAACAAATCGCTTAAACGTTTGTGATATGCATCTTAAACGCAATGAAAATTATCCGTTTTTGAAGCAAATCATAACTGGAGTTGAAAAATGGATTCTTTACAATAACGTCAATCGAAAACGATCATAATGCAAGCATGATAAAGCGCCGCAAACCACTCCAAAGGCTGAAATTCACCAAAAGAAGATTATGCTGTCAGTTCCGTGGGATTGGAAGGGTGTGGTATAATTTGAGCTGCTTAAAAGGAACCAAACCATTAATTCGGATGTCTACTGTAAGCAACTGGACAAATTGAATAAAGCTATCAAGGAGAAGCGACTAGAAGTGGTCAACCCTAAAGGTGTCATATTCCACCAGGACAACGCTAGACCGCACACATCTTTGGTCAGTCGCCAAAAACTGAGTGAACTTGGCTGGGAACTTTTGATGCATCCACCATATAGCCCTGACCTTGCACCCTCAGGCTACCATTTGTTTTGGTCTTTGCAAAACTCTTTGAATGGTAAAACTTTTGATAAGGACGAGGACATAAAATCCCACTTACCTCAGTTTTTTGCAGCTAAAGGCCAAAATTTCTATGAGCGTGGAATAATGAATTTAAAGGAAAGGTGGCGAAAGGTCATCCAACAAAATGGAAAATATATAATTGATTAAAGTTCATTCTAAAAGTAAAAAAAATGTTTTTACTTTTTTTGAAAAAATCACCGGTTTCTTTTCGGTCAACCCAATAATATGGCTGTGTAAAGTGACATTGAGCAATACCAAAAACTCCGTCAGGATCGGGAAGGTCATCCCCGAGCCGTTCGATATGAAACGAGGTCTCAGACAAGGCGACTCCCTTTTGAGCGATTTCTTCAATCTATGTACTACTACAGAAAATGATTCGAGCTGCAGAATTAAATAGAGAAAATACCGTATAAGAGTGTATAGCTGTTACCGTACGCCGATGATATTGATATCATTGTCCTCAACAACCGCGTCGTAAGTGCTGCTCTCTTCAGACTGTATAAAGAAGCGAAACAAGTGGATCTAGTAGTGAACGAGGGCAAGAGAAAATATCTCCGGTCATAAAACAAACAGTCGTCGCTCTCTCGACTATTAATTTCGTCTATCTTGGAACAGAAACAACATTGTCAGTCTCGAAATTCAACGCAGAATAACTCTTTCCAACAGGTGCTACTTCGTATTGAGTAGACAATTGAGAAGTAAAGTCCTCTCTCGACGATCAAAGACCAAACTCTACAAGTCACTCATTATTCCCGTCTTACTATATGTTGCAGAGGCATAGACGATGACAACTTCTTATGAGTCGACGTTACGAGTTTTCGAGAGAAAGGTTCTGCGAAAGATTTATGGTCCTTTGCGCATAGGCAACCGCGAATATTGCGTTCGATGGAAGGATAAGCTGTACGAATTATACGATGACATCGACATATGTAGTTCAGCGAATTAAGAGACAGTGGCTACGCTGGCTAGGTTATGTCGTCCGTAGGGATGAGAGTCCATTTTATGTTAAACGCCAGTTCTTAAATGGCCGTGAGGTATTCATAAAGAAATGGCATAAAAAAGAAAAAATTTCTTTTCATTTTTCGCACTTCAATTTCACTTTTACCGAGTAGTGTTTTGTGTTTTCATTGTTGTCTTAGCATTAATCTTTCTCCAGCTTATATACGCACACATACATATGCGCGTATTTGCTTTGTACTCGATTTTGTTACGCTCATTGTGCAATTCATCTCGCCTCATTTCATTTCGTAAATGAATATTCATAATTTTTTCCTCTTTACCCACATTTACTCGCCAGTACGCCAGACGCATGCGCAGTCGCAGTCGCCGCCGAATGTGCGTGATATAATATTTTTTCGTTTATGTGTGTTTCGCAGTTTTAATTTCACTTTTCGTGAACTATGAAACGCCAGATGCTGGAGCTGGCCACAACAGTGTTTGTTGTTTGTGGCGCTTGTAACGTCGGTGATGGTAACATGCCACCTCTTGTGGCACAGTTGGTTAACAATATAGTAACTAGTTCGAGTCAAGCAAACAATAAAACGAAAATTAAACAAAACGATTGCGGATTTATTGGACATTACTTAGGCCAAATGCACTTTTCACATTTTACAATTTTCATTTCAGTCAAAAATTTCGTGTCAATAAATGTGTTGGTCATCGATTTAAATTTGTACTCACAAATTCGAGGGAGTATTACAGAGACGTAGTCGTGCATAAGTTGCCTCAACTATTATTGCATTAACAGCATGAGCTTGTTAGAGTGCATCTTGGGCGGTCAATGGCATATTTGCGGGCGCATGCGTACATGCAGTCAACCAATTACGTCAACGGTGAAGTAAATGCAAGCCAAAGATGCATCGTCCATTGTAATTAACTGTTGCACATGTTCGATATGATCGAAGCGAAATGATCTGGTCATCGACACATTGAACACAGCATGTGGCCTCCATTAAGATACCACAGTGGGATGTTATCAAAATTCAGTCTTAAGTTATTGGAAAATATTGCGAAAATCTCTTTTAAATAACTGATATTGCAATTTCCATGAAAACATTCCAAATCTACATTTTTATTAGATAAAAGATGCAATAAACAGAACAATAGTAGATAATTTTTTAAAGCAAAAATAAATCATGGGAGGATTGAGTCATGTGTAGAAATTCACGCAAGTGAGGAAAGTTCTCTGAACGCCATTCACTTAGTAGTGGCCAGAAACGATTATTTTACATATGGCTCAAGCAGCTCACGGCTTCCGGTCATTGACCAAGTATTCTCTGGGTAGCCTAAGAACATCCGTTTGAAGTTGAGCTAGAGTGAGAAGGCGAAACATCCCCTCCGCAGGGTTGAAGGACCTGCAACGTTAAATAACGCACTCAATGAAAAATAACAACCAGCCTCGGATGAGAGATCCCCTTTTGACGACGACCATGGCAAAAGAATTAATGATTACGTTTTGAGGGCATGCACCTGGAATATGCGGTACACTAATTGGGAAGTTGCCGCTGCCCAGCTGCTTGATGTTCTCGTTAGAGTGAAGGCCGACATCACCGCCGTCCAAGAAAAGTGATGTACGGAACAAGGACTAAAGCGGGTAAGTTCTTGTGGCATTTACTGCCCTGACCATACAAAGGAGCGCAAATTTGATGTGGGATTCGAGGTTAGAGAGAGACTCCGTTGCCGGCTTTGATGCTAGCATAGGGAAATTCGTCAGGGTACCTGTTTTCGGATCGAAAATAAATATCCTGTTGTCATAGAGGGAAGACACGTCTACGTTGTTTTAAGCGCGTTTCCGAGCCATTTGATAGCAAACCAGGTTTCATACAAGGCGACTGCCTATCGTACAACTACTTCATTCCATTCCTGGAGAAAATAATTCGATTTGCAGATCTGAATAGAGAAGGTATCGATATATTTGATCTTAAATATCACGCCGGTAGCTCTGCATTCTCCAGGATGGACAAAGAGGCGAAGCAAATGGGTCTAGTAGTGAACGAATGTAAGACCAAATATCTCCTGTCATCAACCAAACAGTTGCCGCACTGGCAAATTGGCTCCCACGTCAATGTTAACAGACATATTATTTCCAATTTTAGCCACAATGCAGCAACTCACTGTATACTTTGCTACTAATTTCATTCCATTTTTTAACAGATTCAACCAAAATATGCTTTGCATAAAAGACAATGTTTGGACTACAAAAAAATTGAAAACATATGTACGAAGATATGTAAAAAAAAATTATTCACAAATACGAATTACTTTTAGCGCCTACCCTTCCATGAGTTCCATCTCACTCTAGTGTGCACCCGATGGAAAAATGTACATATTTAAAAGAGCTACAGCGCAAGTGCTCCAGTCATCATTACAACTCTTCTACATCTATCACCTGGTTAGTGTCAATTGATTCTATTTTCATACGAACTGATATAAAGTAGAGAAAAAATGCTGTAGTCTGAGAAGAGGTAGAAAATAGCGCATTAAATTTAAGATATTTTAAGCGAAGATTGGACTAAATTTACCCCTGTGTGTGACTTGAAGATCCATAAAACCATTTCCTCTTTCCCTACTGGGTGTAGTACTCCTATGTACGCAAATAAATGTTTAATACTATGTTTGCCTGAGCCTACATTCGATTCATCAGCAAAAAATTTTCAAAGATTCATGGCCACTTTCCATAATAATAAAAAATCATCGTGATATCCGCTAATCAACAGTTGGTTTAATTGTTTATTTTTGGCTCTAACACGCAGACAGAAGAGGGCGTGTAAGAAATGTTCGATATGTAAAAAATTTTAAATCGTTAACCGTTGCCACACTAATCTGTAAAGAATGTGTTTCACTGACCACGTCCAGCATGCAATGAAGAAAATATAGCAGCCGGAGCTGAGAATGTACACAAAGATAATGGGGAGTCGATTCG